>VMDR010011033.1:0-29391 GCA_007922815.1 Macrotus californicus
GTGGGGCAGGGTAGCCAGTTGGAGATCACATTCCAGAATCTTAAAGGTTTAAGTCAAGAGATAGATTGACCTACACATAGTTCTGCTGGTCAAAGGGGAAAGATATTAGGCTGAGGCCACCTAAGAAAACACAGCCATGTTCTGCAAAAAAGGCAGTTGTCCTTCCCATAATCCCAGAAGTCCTAGCTCCTCAAGTCTTCAGGAAACTTATTTGAGCATCTATTGTGTGCAAAGCTGTGATGATTCCTATGCTGGAGAATTTCTACTCAAGTGATGAAGGAAAAAACATGTACATTTGAAGTTATTTGGAGATGAAACTTAGTTGCAAAACAGAAGGGGAGAAATCCAAGTGGGCTTGAAGTACCAGCAAATCTGATGGAGGAGGCAGAATTTGAGATTAGTCCCAGTGAATGTAAAAATAAGGAATAAAGATGTGGGAAGTGAAAAATGTGGAAACAAGAAGCAGGAGAAATAAGAGTACCATGTTGTAAAAAAAAAGGAAGATGAACAGAGGCTTGTGCTGGGAAGTAGTAGGAGTCGGGGCTGAGCCAGTTAGCTCTGTCCTGCTTCTCTTGTCACCCACCTTTCTACCTGGGACCAGTGATTCCAGTGAGAAAAGTTGTAGTGTCTAGGCTCCCCCTTCATGGTGGACCAAGCCACATTAAGATGAGCAGAATCTTAGGGTCTTCCCAGGACCCTGATCTCAGAGGTAGAGATAGTAATGATGGTTGGAATGCCATGAAACAGCTGGTCCTCTGATTTGGGGGTCAATGACTCTCTGAGTGTTGCAGACAAAGGACCTGCAATTTATGCTTATAAACAAAATAGGGATTAGAGGACACTTTCATCTAGTGGCCAGATGCCCTCGCTCCATATTTTCTTTCTCCTCTTTCAGGAGGACTTCGGGTCACAGTCTTTCTTGCCCGTTTATTTTGCCATAGGGGAAATTTTTTGAACTAAGAAGTTCTTTACTTGTTAAAGATTGAGACTGAGTTAAAGAAGATAGTGTTCAACTCAATGAATAGCTAATAGTAGAATTTCACATAATAGTAGAGGAAATATTAAGCTTATATAAAGTAGACCATCATCTAACGGTGTCTGAAAGACACTTGAGAAGTCCCTTATCTAAGGCCCTCTCTATCATTTACATCAGGCATCAATTATGGAAAAGAATGATCTCTCTAAATACATTTGGAAGAGTAGAAAAGGCATCATACTATCCATTAGGACTCCTAAACTGTATGTTTCTTCATGACTTCCAACCAAAGGCCAAGAGCATCAGAGGTACAATCTTCAGCATAGTAGGAGCTCATTCTAGGTAACTGCTATACCATATACTGAAAGATCTATTCATTTTTATTTAACAAATCTTTATGGAATGTTCATTATGTGCTGTCTCATTTGTTTGTTAGCAGTTGCTGGAAAAAAGAGAGAGAGCTATAGTGAGCAAGAGAAGAGAGTTGCCTAAGCAATGATTCTCAAAACTCAATGGGTATAAGAAGCACTGAGAGTCAATGTTGGGAGAGCAAACTCTTGGCTCCATTGCCCAAAAGATTCTGATTCAGTGCATCTAAAGTCAAGCACTTGAATCAGCATTTTTAGCAAGTTGATTCAGTTACAGGTGGTCCCTGGCCACACTGAGAAACATTTCACAAGACAATAACAGGATGTGGAGGTCAAGAATGAGAAACCTTGTGTGGAAACCAAACAGGCTGAGGCTACAATTGGTTAACCAAGAACCACAGAGGGCTCAGTGGGCCAGGCCTGTCAGCTGATAGTAACACAGGACCACGGGTATGTTTTCCTCACATTCGTGAAACAGCCCATTTGAAAGCTGTTTATTAGGGAAAAGCTATATTAGCCATGGAAGAGATCAAAATGGCTGCAAGAGGCACGGTTCACAACACTGGAGTTGCCATGGCAACTGCAATGGGTGGTAGACTTGAGCTGAGAGAGCTGTGGGTAAGAAAGAGGAGGTGAAGAACCTGTGCTACGGAGAGTGCTGTGTGATTTATCAAAGACTGTTCTGTCTGTGGTAGCCCACTTTAGAACTCAAATAGCTGTGAAGAAATCAAAGGACAGAGCAATTCTTCCAAGAATGGCTTATAGGTAATGGGATGATAGACAGCTAACTCATGAAGCATTATTTGCCCTTTCGGATTTTTTCATTCTGCTCCCAGTGTTTCTAATATTGGAGAAGCCACCTACTGCTGAATGAATCAGTCAAAAGCAAACTCAAACACAATATTCAAATGCAAGGAAAATAACAACTTCAGAAAATGACCACCACAGATTTTATTTAATTAAAAATATTATACATGTTGTTGCATTTTCATGGAAAATGAGTTTAAAAACACCAACAGTGTTAGCTTTCAGAAACCTTAATGCACCCTGTTCTGCTACCTGCTTCTTTTTTCTGTTTGTGGTGTTAACCATGTGTAAGGAATCGGGGCCCCATATAACTAGAGCTTCCTTGAAGTTCACACCCATAGGACTATGGGAATGAGCCATTCTCTCCACAGTGGTGTTCTATCAAGTTAACTCAATTACCACTAATTTTAGTTTCCTTGCAAACCGTTAAAAGGGGCCAGCATAAAAGCCCAAAGCACATGTCAACACCAATTCAGCCTAACATGTCTGCAAGAATCTGCTGTGACCTCATCCAGTTTCCAAGCCAGTTAGCAGGTGACTTTATATTCTACCTGGTGTATTAGTGTCCTGAGCCCTTCACCCAACTTCCCCTGAACCCATGGTGGGAAGACACTGCCATATAGTGTTTATATTCAAACTATCAGCAAGTACACAAAAGCACATGTGGCCCCATGCACAATACTATCAAATAAAAAATACATATTGGTACAATACAACCCTTGGAATCACTGGCTAAAATATAGCCACGTGAGTATTTTTAAACTAGTCATTTAATTATACAGTTGTTAAGAAAAATAACACAGCATAAAATTTTAACTTGAAAACATCATTTCAGCTAGAGACTTCTCACATGTAAATATAAGGTGTATACAATATCACCCTTACCCTTACTCCTTTACTTTGCTTTCCCAGGACTGTACCATCCCTAACTTATTTCCTTGATTCCACGTCATAATGCTGCATCTGCATATTGCTCCCAAGTGATGCTTTTACTAAAATTGGATCTGATGTGACAGAATGATGTGCTCTCTTTTTCTGCTCCTTTGCTTTAAATTGTAGTACACTTAATTTGGGTTCTGCATCCAGCTTTACATCAAAGAGAGGTTAGTCTCCCCCAAAGTACACAAACAAATGAAAATAACTGGATAGCAAAAAGACAGAATTGCCTCAGCTCTTAGAAATTGGAAAATGGCCTTTCTTCTTTATAGTATCTCAATTGATGGGAATAAAATAAGGCTGAAATTGTTTTTCACATTCTGGCTCGGTTGGGGGCATTTTCACATAGACCCCTGTAGTAAGAGGGCTTCTTTTCTTTATCTGCCAAACACAAAAAAGAAACAGTAATTATTATTGAGGAATACAGAAGCTACTTCTAACCATAATAGGACTCAACAACTATGGGGTCCCTCCCCTATTGAAAATTGAGTGTTGACAACATACAGAATTATAAGCCTCAGGAGATTTTCTTCATTTAAAAATTCATTTTTTGATAAATAACTCTGCTATAGATGTAAAATAGCAATTGTTTCCCCTGACTGGAAGATAGAAGGAAGAGTCTTTGAGGAAGCTTCAGAAAAAAAACACCTCAAATGCTTATGGTAAGGGTCTGTGGGAGGGATGAGTGCAATAATAAACTTTAGTTATCCTGTTTGAGAGCTGTATTTCTCCACTCCTCATATACTCTTTATTACTTTTTCTCTGTCCACCATCAGTTTCCAGTTTTTATTACCTCCATAAATTGAGGTCTGGCATGCTAGTCTGTGTAGCAGTTTGTAGCAAATGAGATGGGAAGAAGCTACAACAACAGAACAGGTTCTTGGGGTGGGGAGAGGGAAGCAAGGAGAGAGGAAGGCAGAGAGAGAAAGAAAATTGGGGTGGGAGAGAAGAGGGAGACAAGGGAGAGGGAGGAAAGAGAAGGAGAAGTTTATGATAAAACCAGACTTAAGCAGAGGTGGCTGAAAAAAGACTTTCAGAAGGAAATCTTGATAGGTGGCCAGATTCCATAGCTCCTTCTCTTCCACCAACAACTGTAATAAGTGAAAACTGAGGTTCTCTTTTACAGGGTTGGAGGGGAGGTCGAAACTTCCCAGTCAAGCCAACTGGGTAACAGGGAGCCCTGAATAGGTGTTATGTGGATAATTACAGTGTAGACAAGGAAGATACAAGTTGGGTAGCACTGAGAGATGGCTTCCTGCTGAAGTAGAGAGACATTAAGAAAGAGAATAAAATCTACCCAGCTGGATAGTCTTTTCTAGCGGCGTTTTGCCCAACCTAATCTTGAATTTCAGGTTTATTGACCTAAGCACAATTGTCATGAAGAGAAAGAACAAAACAGCTGCCCCATATTGTTCAAACAGTTACTCAAACTGAAACCCTGGTCAGAAGCACACAAACATTTGATGTCAAACACACTCATCTAAAATACCAGTCATCCTGAAACCTCAAAGGCCAATGCCATGGGTTCCAGTGTGTTCTTTACCACTGTCCTTCCCCTTCCTCACTTATTGCTTCATCTCAAGAAAACTAAACTCAAAAGCATCATCTGGTCAGTTGTCATCACTAAAGGTATCCTCACCAAAAATGGTGCACTGTCAGCATCCCACTCACCATTTTGCTCAAAGAAACAGCTGTGATGAGGAAGCTGTAAAAAAACAACCCCGAACTAACTGCTGCAAGGATCCAGAGGAGGAAATCAGAATCAGGGCATGGTTCTGGATCTGCAACAGAAAACAAAGCAGAGCCTCCCTGAGACACTCTAAACTTTAAGGCCCTACTTCCCCATTGATGAAAAAGGAAGAAATTTGAGCTTCCAGACCTTGATAATATTGCTAGCCCACAGGTAAGTCCAATTATGTGGAGCTAATTCCCCAGAGCAGTGTCATATCAGAGGCATGAGGGCAACCTTGGTGATGGTTATCATTCCAGAGTGAGTGCCCCAACCTGTCAATAGAAAAATGACCTTCTCCAACCCATTTTATTTTATAGTCAGAATGCTGTGTGAGTTGCCACCCATACTTCAAAAAAAATGGCTACCATATGACATGCCAGAGAACTCTTAAAGAGAATTTTCACAATTTTAAAGATGAACCACCTGACATTAAGGAGCAAAACTATTTTCATACTAAGAAGACATCAGTGCAAAAGGTGTCAGTTTAGTGATATGGCTTTGCTCACCAATGACATAAATCTGTGTTCCATTGCCCATGCCCACATAGTAGGGAGGTGGGTACATGAGCTCCACCTTGCAGATGTAGAGCCCCGAGTCCATGGCCCTCAGTCCTTGGATGGTGAGGTTCACTTTGTTTCCACTGGAAGTGCCAATGCAGGTGGAATCATCCAGGAAGGTCAACTCATTCTCCACGACGTACGTTGTGGCACAGACTTCAATCATCTGGCTGCCAACCTGCCGCAGCACTGTCACCCGGACCTCTTCGGATTTTCCTGAAGACGCATACTCACACACAAAGTTGGCGACACCCTGGCTGCTGGCCAGCACCACTGCAGGCTGGGCCACGTGCATCCCTACCGTGGAAAAACCAAAGGAGAATCAGTAACTCATGCTCACCCACCATCAGGCCCCAGTAAAAGCCAGAGAATGTTTATCTTTGATGGGCATCCTCCAATATTACCTTTTAGTTATTCTCTTCCTTTTAAACAAACCTATCACTCTCCCCATCCCTTCCCTTCTCCACCCATTGCAGCTTTCCCTCTACCTCTCAGCTATCTTCCAGATGCTCTCTATAAAGGTGTCTTCTTATTGGAAAATACTTTCTTGAAGGCAGTTGGTTGTAGCAGAAAGATCACTGACATGATAAACAGAAAGCCTGACTCTACCATGAAACGTGTGATCTGTCATGCCTGCCCTATGGACTTCATTTTCCCTCACATGTAGGAAAATGGGATTAGATCAGATAATATCAGGGTGCCTTCCAACTCTAGTATTCTAAGGTTATAATACAACTAGAGGAACTATATAGTTCAGGGACTACGAGTACTAGAAGACATTTTGGAGGCTGAGGTACAAATTATTGCCTTATATCCCAAAGCATACCTCAGAAACTTTTGCCCACATTTCCCTGGCCTTATACCTCCATTACCCACAAGTAGCTGCATGTTGGATTACTGCACCAGCAACCCCCTTCCCTGGCATTATTATCGTAGAGTGAGGGATGCTACTAGATGAAGAAAGCCACAAAGCAGAGGGCACCGGGTCGTTTCCTCTCCAGGCTGAGGCATCCCTGCTGTTAACTTCTGCGGGCTTCCCCTGTGACTGCCGCTACCACCACGTCTTCCGCTGCCCTCTCTCCTCACTTGAACACCTTCACAGGGTACTCTTTTTCCTTCTAGTTTCTACAGAATAAGACAGGCTAGCCCTCCATTCAAAAGAGGCTCACATCATCTAAAATATGGTGGCTTCATGTCAAATTATCTTCCTTTAACTAACCTCTCTCCAGTCAATTATACAAGTGACACCCCAAACTTGGATTGAACCATGTCACTCATTCAGCTCAAACATTCTGATGTCTACATAGCACTTACTGCAAAAACAAATAAAGTAAATAACATTCAGTATCCTTCATGATCCAATCCTAACCTATCACTCTAGCCTGAGATTCCAGGATACCTCTTCTTGTGTATAAATTACTCTGTATTGAAGGTGCTGGTCCTTTCCCCCAAGAACCTGTACTCGACAACATCTATCCTCAGACGAGACAACAATAGGACAGCCACCATTGACGTGGTTAATCCAGTAGCCCTGGTTAGACAATAGTCTCCTTCTTCAGTCTTCATCTGTGTCTATCAGAGATGCCCTCTGAACATCCTCTGCATTGCTATAACTCAATTACAGTATTTAATCGAGTTCTGCCCTGTCTTAAGCTTTTTCATCCATTAATAATGCCTCCTCCAGTGTATGCCTTCGGCTGATAAACTCTTGGGAGCAGCCATTATATCCTTCCTAAATGCACACTCAATAATCATTATTGTGTTGACTTGAAGCTTAAAGAAGACCAAGTTTCCTGCCCCACCCCAGACAAGTTCCCAATTATCTCTACTAAATCTGGTCGCATTCAGTTTCCCAGTATTCACCACAGGAGGATTTATAGGCTGAGTTAAATGCCCTAAAAGGAAATTTGAATACTTCTAAGACTATTTAATCTTTAATGTTCAAAACATGTGAAATAATAAAAGGTATATGAATATTTCTTATCCAGTAAAAATTAAATCATTAAACATCTTTTGACTTTATACAAACTATACGATTTCTTAGTGAGAAGTTCTAGAGAAAGTTTGAAATTCAGTGGGAATGCTTATCATTTTACACTGTGTCACAAACCTGGTATCAGCATCTAAAGAGGTTTATTTTATCCGAAAACTGGAAAATCTACAGATAAATCAGGCAGCAATTAAGTATCTTATGCCAGACTTACGGCTTCCTTTCTTCCTTTTTTTTTTGTTTTACAGTTTCAGACTGCTTTCATTTTTTAAATAATTAGCTAACTAGTTTATAGAGTTAGTTAAGAAGATCTTAAAAATTTTGAATTGAGCAAAGAAGATTTAAATTTTAAACAAGCTGTCTAATTAGTTTATAAAATTGAATTGGAGGGCCTTAAAACCTTGAATTGGGCAGAGAAGAAACTTTCCACAATTTGCTTCAGTTAATGTTTTTAAAAAGAAAAATGTTGCGCTCGCCCTGACTCCAAGCTGAGATGTATTCAGAACTGCAGCTATCTTTTCTCTCTTAAGTCAGTTAACTTTACAGCATTTTCTTTCAGTCATATATGTGTCTGAAATTGCTCATGTCTCCCAGACCAACTCCAATGTATTCATTAAGCCTCTACTTAATGCCTGACACTTTGCTATGAGCTGTATCTCTGCTTATTTGCTGCTGCCAGCTGTGCCCTGCCTGCCTTGGGAAACAGAGCTCTCCAAGCCTGGAGATTGGAGTTTTACCTTTAGCTTCTGGCTTTGCTAGAAATCACTGCCCTTGACTGCTGAGAGAAATGAAACCCAGGTGGGAGAAACACCTCCTCCACCTTCATGCTCCAAAAGCCTCACTCACCTCTGGAGAAGACAGGGATGAAAAGAAGAGAAAACAGGGCAGCGCAGGGCCAGGTCCTATAAGGCAGGTCCAGCCGAGCCACATGCCTCCGGAATCCAAAGCAAGCCATGGCGTGATGGGAGCAGTGTTCAGGTCTTCAGGAAGCAGAGTGAAACCTTTCAAGATCCTGAAGCTTTGAAATGTGTTTGAACCCACACAGAATCAAGGACTTTATAGAGCTGGCTTTTACCCCAGCTATATACACTCAGGACATGTAGAAGGCACCTGAATAGAAAGCCTTTTTGTTTTGGTTTTACGAGAAAGGAAGCCGTGGGTTTAGCTGTTACGTCGAAATGATAACCTCAAACACTCAAACTAAAACTGAACAAAACAAGCCAATCCAAGAATGGAAAATGAACTCAATTTGAAACTGAAGCCTTTTCTTCATTTTGAGGATAACTAAGTGGAGACTTGGAAAATTTCCTGGAGTGCAGGAGTCCCCCACATCCCAACTTTATCCAATTGTCTAGGCGTCTTTTAGCATCCTGTGCATTTCATTGACACTCCCAAACCGCCAAGCTGCTGGCTTTCTGAGCACTTGAACTAATGACAGAATCAGTCTGTAGACATCATTAATAAAAGCTCTGCATTCTACCTATAAGGCACCATCTCCGGTATCCTTTACAAATAAGAGTTTTAATTTCTCCAAGCTCCACTTAGCATTTCTCTGGGACAAAATACCAAAATCACAAAACATAAACTGATCTGTCTCTGGTTTTACAGATTAGGAAAGAATTCAGGTGCTCCTGAAAACCTTAACAAAGAGAAACCAGAGTTGGAGAAGGTCCAAAAAAAGCCAACCAAAATTATCCAAGAGATTCAACTTCCCCTTCCATAAGAGGACAAACATTGTTTTAATGGGAATTTTTCAAGCAGAAAATCCAAAAACTAAGGTTAAATATGACTGAAGTTCTTACATTTATGAAAATTTTAGACAGGACAAATTGTTCATCTTTTAAGAGAATACTAAACACTGAGGATCCTCCTTTAAAACTGGGGAGTTTTCACGTATTTCAATGACGAAAAAGTATTTATTGAGAATCCATGATATTCTAGTCATTGTATGGACTTAAGACAAAAACAGAGATAATGCTTCAAGACTTCTAGAAGACTGACATGCAAACACACAGCTACAACATGGAATATGGTGTTTGCCTACCCCGGTGCTCCACAACTTCCTGTTGTCCACCCACCTCAGTACAGCAGAGGAGGCTCTATCAAATATGCACCGAATGCCTCTCTTTTTAGCCTGTCTTCCAGCATTCCCTCACATGTCTCCTTCCTCTATTTGTCATTTCTCCAACACACCTCTTTCAGGTCTCATCACTGCATTTTTTTCTCCTATCATCTTGTTTTATCCTCCTTCTCATCCTCCAGGAGTTAACAAAGGTATCAGCTCCTCCAAAAAACCTCCCCTGGCCTGCCTTTTTTCTATACTCCCCTATCATCTTCTATAAGCCTTCAAACCCCAGCTGGAATGCCAGCAGGCAATAACAACCTTATGGGAACTCACTAAGGGCCAGACCCCAGACTGGGCATTGGACATACAAAAGTGGAAAATGTATGTTCCTGCCCTTTTGAGGAGCCCACAGCAGCAGCAGAGGCAGACAGCTAAGGCCATGATTAGGACAGAGTGGAACTGAAGTATTGCACAAGCTGTAGAGGAACCATTGGTTCAGTCTGTGGAGGCCAGAAAGGGTTTCTTGGAGAAAGTAAAACCTGAGCTTATCATGAAAGAAAATGGCAAGAGATGGGTATTCAGGCAAAAAGAACAGCATGTGCTAAGGTTGGGAATAGCATAAGGCATTTATTATGGTCAACGGAAAATGCCAGTAATGGGATCAGCCATAGGTGAAAGCTGATGTTTTTAGAAGTGAGGTCCAATGCACCATAAGGAGAAAATTGTCATAACTGAATTCACATTTTTGGGAAATTTCCCCTCACACAGGAAGAGGGCTGGGGAGGATGGGTTCAGAGAGGAATAAGATATAATTGGGAAAACCAGGAAGGAGACTATTTATTGCAACATCTCAGGCGACAAGGAATTGGTGAGCTTTTTCTGTAACGAGCCGGAGAGTAAATACATTAGGCTTTGCAGGCCCTGTGATCTGTTCTCACTCACTAACCCTGCTTTTGTATGGTGAAGGCAGCTACAGAAAATACATAAATGAATGAGTATGGTTGTATTAAAAAAATTATTTACGATGTCAATTATACCTCAATTTAAAAAACATAATTTACACAAACAGGTGGAGGCTGGATTTGTCCTATGGGTCATGGTTTGCCAACTCATGGTCTAAACTAAGGCAATGACAGCAGTGGTGACAAGGTCCCTAAGGAGACTAATCAACAAGCAGTGAGTGGATGGAGGAATTTAGGATGACACCAGATTTATGGCTTGGGAGGTGCTGTGGTGCTCCTAGGAATTGTTCAAGTGTTTGTCGAGTTTTATCTCATTTAAGTCTCAAACCAACTCTACAAGACAGGAATCACTGTTTTTCTTAATTTATAAAGGAGGAAACCAAGGCACTGAGAGTTCAGGAGACTTAGCCAATCCCCCATAGTCAGTGGCAGAGCCAGGATTTGAAGCCAGTGAAATTGTTAATCGCTAAGCAAAGACTTTAAAGTCAAAAGAAGTAAATTTGAATCCTAGCATAAGAACTTGCTAGCTGTTGATCTGGTCTGAGAACCCAGTGTCCTCCAGAAAATGGTGCCTACTTCTCAAGGCTACTACAAGAACTAAATGAGATAATGCATGTAACATGCGTAAAAGACCTATTGTGGTGGCTGGCCACTCAATAAATAGGAGTCCTTTTTATTATAGAGTCACTGAGAAAACAGGTATAATTTACTGCGATAGAGAACATAGGAAGAATAGACTGAAGGTGATGAGTACAATTTGGGCACTCGAGTTTAAGGTAACCACAGATGATAAGGTGAAGAGACACAAAAGCAGTTGCCAGTATGGATCTGGAGCACAGGATGAAATTCCAACCTAAAGACACTCGTTTAGGCAACCATGAAACCACTGACAAAAATTTCACAAGGCCAAGGCACATAATAAGCACCTTATAAACACTTCCTAAATGAAGGGATAAATGAATAACCATTTAATATAAAAAGAAATAAGGGTTGTAACACAACCTTTCAAAGAAGTCTTATGAGGTCCCCTAATTATACTTTTATGAAACTGTATCTGCCATAGTAAGAAAAGTCAATGGTTGTAAAAGCCAGTAGGTAAAAGAATGTTGGTGAAAAAGATATATTCATACATATCATCCCATAGATTATATGATAATTACAAAGAGGAAAAGATAATGGATAAATCTAGCAGCTATTGCCTTAACCAAGTGGTCAAAGTGAAGATCACCCATGATGGGACATTCTGACATCTTGTGCCTCCAGATATACAAGAAGGACACACCTCTGTAGTGTGATTGCCAAAGTTGTTCAAATTAAATCTAATCATGAAAAAATAATTAGACAAATCCAAATTGGGATCTTTCTGCAAATTAAAGAAAACTGACCATCAAAACTGGACTTTGATTCCTCAAAAATGTTAATATTATGAAAGGTTAAAAGCTTTGAAAAACTTTTTTAGTTTAAAGGAGATTAAGGAGACATGACAACAAAATCCAATGTGTGATCCTTGACTGAGAAAAAATAAAACAACTGCAAAGCACATTATTGAGACACTTGGGGAAATTTGAATTAGACAATAATTGATAATAGCATTGTATTAATGTTAAATTTGCTGAGTGTGATCATTGTATTAGCGTTATTTTTGTTTTTAGGTGATATTTATTTAAGTATTTATGGATAAAGTCTCAGGGTGTTGGTAAATAACTCAAATGGTTCAGCAAAAATATGTACATATATATTAGCAGACAGAAATTGTAATATGACGTTAACAATTGGTGAATCTAGGTAAAGAGTGTGTCTGTGCGCTCGTGGTACTGTTCTTACAAATTCTTTGTAAAATTGAAGCTTTTTGAAATAGAAAGTGGAAAGTAAAAATTGTAAGGCCACTATTAACATACAAGCATTGATAAACTGAAATTTAGAGAAAGGAAGTGACTTGCTCAAAGTTGTTCTTTCTTCTCCTTCTTCACATCCATTCTCCACCTGGGAGACAGATCCTGGCAGATTGGCTTTGGGGAGGGATCAGCTGATGGGAGGCACCAGCAGAAGATGAGAATGCACAGGGATGGAGGTCAGGGTATTTCTTCCCTGCCCTCTCCCAAATTCAGGGCCCTGTATCTGGCAATAACACTAGCTGTGCACAATGATAGCTCTTGTCAGGTAGCTCTGAATCCCCTTCTATGATGCCAGTCCTCACCATTTCTTCCTCTGGTCCTTTCAGTCCTGGGAATGGCATCAGCTTCCACCGTAGCTAGCACCGGAGTACAGTAACATCCTCTGCCCCTTACCCTCTTTAATATCTCTCAAAATAGAGTCCTCTCGCTGAGTCTCTTATTTAAACCATATGTGTCCTGCAGAGTCCCTGATTGATCCAGATATATGTACAACAGGTAAATGGCAAAAACAAAATTTAAATCCTGGTCTCATTCCCATCCAGTACTTATTTTTTCCCTATTACATCTTGTGCAATAACATGTTGTATCATACTGGAGTATTGATTACAGTCAGTTGTGTGGAATTCTGTCTCCCCTGTTTTAGATTTTGTTTCCATGACACACCCTCACCTCACACATAGCATTTAACTAGGTCTCCATTCTTTTTATTTTTCTTTATCTCCTTTGCAGCTCTGGGGAAAGTGCTAATAAGTAAGGATTCGATGAGAGGCCAGAGAGGCACTAGTGAGCCCAGCATAGTGGTTAAGAGTATTACTGGGGTCAGGCAGACATGAAGTCAGGTCCTGGATCTACTGCTTACTAGGTGTGTGGTCTCAGATGAGGTTCTCTTATCTTCAGTTTCCTCATCTGTAAAATATGGCTAACTATGGTAACTATCTTGTAGGGTTATTGTAGTGATTCAATAAGACTATACCAATAAAATATTGAAAACTATGCCTAGAATATAGTATGTTCTCAGTAAAGTGTTAACTTATATATTAAATACAGAAAAAAACTATGGGTTTCAGACTTGAACCATTATGCAAACCCTTCTTTTTCATTGTATTGTCTAATGAATGGATGGTATGTTACACTAAATATCAGGTGCTAAGTATTTGAATATTCACACACATTGAATTTCTGCCCTGTCAGTATCTCCAAATAGCTTATTATATCTCCAAATAGTTCATTATCTGCCTACTAATTGAGTCTAACAACTCACAACTGTAGGCATTATCTAAGAATTATGTATTGAGAGCTCCCAATTATTCAGTGATTGAATATTCAAATGTATGAGGGCACCACATCCTTGGATATTTTTATTTCAGAGTAGGAAGGGAAAAGTCAATTTTTACTTTTACTGCTCCAATTAAAGAAGAAGATTGGTGGTAAAGGAAATGAAAATGATTGCCTAAAATTAGAGCTTGGGGATTCACTGTGATTTCATTTTCTTATCTTCCTATATCCTACTAGGTTGAGTAAACCCCAGATTGGTTTTGTAGTACTCTTAGTGGTTTCTGGATTTGAAAGATCCCTCAAGATTTGCATAATTCACAGTGATGCCTACAGTGTAGTGTCTTCAGAATTCCAGATGTGATTCGGTTTGAGCACGGTAACTGGTGTTTTACTCAATTGTAAAACTTCTCTGAGTTTGTAAAACTCATTCTGAGTTTAATTAAGCTATTCACTTTCTTTAAGCTTTTTTCCCCCAAAATCTCATCATATTATTCTTTCTTCAACTAGTCCACCCATAAAACCAATCTTTTGTTGAAAGATTTGCACCTGGCATTGACTATGGTACATACTGCAAAACATCCTTTGCTTGATGGTTTCAGATGTAATGGGAAGAATGAAAAGTCTAATATTTGCATAGTGTGCAGTTTCAGGACATCCCATTACGTTGAGCCTCTAATCATGCCTAATTAAGGTTATATACTCTGTGTTTTTGTGCTAATTAGTTCATCATAGTACAACTCCTTTCAAAACTGACTTCAAAGGAAAAAGAAAATCATCTACCAAATTAAGTGATTGCTGAAGAAAGATCTATCAATCATCTCACTTCAAAGAGAGTTAAAGAGAAAGGAAATGATATGCAAAGTGACTGGAAAGAAATTTTAGCTTCATTACCATTAAAGGGTGAAAATATGGGCTGGGCAAGAACTCACTGAAATGTGGTAGATGAATTTTCAGTCCCTAGGAAACTAATCTACATCGTAAGGTCAGGTAAAAATGAATGCTTTTGAGCTGTGGACTTTCTGACAGTCCCTTAACAGGGAAATAGAGTAGGCTCCTCCTGCCTTTTCAGTCTGCCTTGTCCCCTGGCTGGGGGATAAAGTAGAAAGGTTGTCAGGAAAACCAAGTTTTATTCACTGATCTAGATGCAAAATGAAATGCAGAGGTGGCTTCAGTTGAAGGTTAGTCCTCACCTGTCAGAAATTCACTTATGTAGAGATGAAAACATAGTATTTTTAAATAAAGAAATGACAAAGTCAACTGTGGTAACAAAGCAATTTGTAGGATGGTCTATGTTCTAATTGCCAAGCTCCTTACTCTATCTGGTAAATGCTTTTGGATATCTTATGTCCGTTTATGGATAATAGCTTCTTATATTTCTGGTTTTAGCCATTTTCATCTCTGATTATCCCTCCAATCTCCTTAGCTTCTCATACCTAAGAGTAAGATTAAAGTTGGATTGTGTTTTATTCTTAATCCTTTACCCCTGTTGCAGCACAGCCAGCCATGAATAAATTTAGGTAGGTGAATTTATCAAAAACCAAAATTAGATGTTTTAAAAAATAGGTAACCCCTTTATTTTACTGATTGGAAAACTGATACTGAGAAGTTTGACTTTCCTAGGGTCAACATTTAAATTTTAGTCTTCCACATTTAGATCTTATACATCATCAAGAAGTAACATACAGAAAGGGAGGGGTAAACAGCCCATTACTTGACCCGTGATGCATCCCAGCTCATGTCACCTGAATGGCACACTCAGAGTGTACCTGGCTCTCGTTTAGAACAAGTTGAGACTGCCCAGTACAATTTCCATTTTACAAAGAAAAAGGAAACTTCACAGGTCATTAATATTTTCTTACCTTAGTGTAAAGAAGAGGAAACCTTAGAAAATGACAAAAAAAAATTTTTTCATAACCCATTCACCCAACACACAAAAGAAAGTCGTTAGCCCTCTGTAAAGAGTGACATTAAAAATGTCAAACATTTGATGGAACCCATGTCTCCCATGATATTTTTGGCTGGCGTAATCTCAGCCTCAAGCACTTATTTCAGTTTCTTGGTTAGAGACAATCACTGTTTTCATATTTTGAGCTGTGTTATTTCAAGCCCGCTGCTACTGCAGCATTTGAGTGATTTCAGGCCATGACCCCCTTCACACCTCCAGTTCACAAGAAACTGTTATGTTCACACCCTGTGCATAGAAAAGCAGCAGTCCTTACTCCTTTGTAGTGTTAGCAATAGTAGTTGTGATAGAGCATAAAGGTGTGTTAGATGAGGAACACTGTGTTTGCACAGCCTGTTGCAAGCATTAAATCCTAGAGCTAAAAGAAACGTTAGTTAGTTCTGCTCTCCCACTCTATGGATGGGGAAACAAAGGCCCAGGGAGGTGGAATGATCTACTCAAAATTACATGCACAGCCTGTTGGCAGAGAACCAAGATCAGAGCCCAAAAATCCTTAACTCAAGTTTAATCCTATTCTCACTATGTTCTTACCATCATTTGTTATCTTCCCAAGACCAGTTCAAATGACATGGATTCTGGCACTAATTTCCGGCTAGTTTGCAACTTGAAACCAGGAACTACCAAGCAGTGTTGTAGGTCTTGGGGACCCACAAACACAAATCTGCAAATTGGATTTTATTTAAGTAAAAAAAAGTATTATGTTCTCATAGCAGTACTAATCACAACAGCCAAAAGATGAAAACAACCCAAGTGTCCACCAACTGTTGAATGGATAAACAAAAGGTGGTCTATCCATCCACTGGAATGTTATTCAGCCATAAAAAGGAATGAAGTACTAATGCAAGATATAACATAGATGAACATTGAAAATATGATGTTGCACAAAAGAAGCAAGACACAAAAGGTTATATGACTCCATTTATGTTAAATGTCCAGAATAAGCAATTCCATAGAGACAGAAAACAGATCATTAATTACCCAGAACTGGGAAGAGGAGGGAATGGAAAATGATTGATGGGTATGAGATTTCTTACGGGGTGGTGAAAATGTTCTTGAACTAAATAGAGGTGATGGTTACACAACATAGTGAATGTGCTAATTGCCACTGCATTGTACATTTTTAAATGTTTAAAATAGTAAATTTTATGTTAGATGTACTTTAGCACATACACACAAAAAAATATGCTTATGCTGATAGATTCAGTAGGCACCCATGATCTTAAAAAGTATACCATTGGTCTTTTAGTGTGTGTTGGTCGTACTTTTTGCTCTTCTCTAAACGTAATCTAGACAAAATCTCTAGCCAAATTCACTTCTTTTCAAGTATGAAAAAAATGAACTGGTAAACATATCCTTAATGGCTGAAGCAAGAGAGAAAGATTCTGGTTATTTCTCATCTTGTACAATTCTGAACATGCATCACACTGAACCATCACCAGCCAGAATCTGAGATATGGATCATTTGGTTGTGCCCTCCCTTAGGAACAGATTTCTAACTGGTTACTCAGTTGTAGAGTAACTAAATGAGATGGAGGGAGGCCATGTCAGGAAACTTAGGCTCAGTGAACTCTATTATTCAATCACACTTTAGGAGAACATAATTGAGAAGCAGCTGGTTACATTTAGCTGCTTTTCCTTAGCAAGCCCCATTTCATGGGTTATGCTCTAAAAAGAAAATCCCTAGCCCAATGCCTCATTCATGAGTAGGAAACTAAATAATTGTACTTACATGGTCACATCAGGGCCTGCTGAAGGCAGTAAGAGTAATACGCTGTAACTAAAACTCAGGGTCTTTAGCTTTAGTTTGGCATCTATACAGAGCCCAGTTTCTGTACTCATCTAAGAGAATCATGTTACTGCAATGACATGGTCTTTACAATGCTGAGGAATCACTGTTTATATCTTGTTGTTTTTCAACATTACTTCAGTCAGTCTGATCATATGAAGTTCTTGCCTCCTGTAAATTTTGCAGTTCTAGCCATTTCTGTTACATTGATCAGAAATGCTGACACGTAGAATATACCAGAAACATTTGTTTCCTTTTCTCCAAAATTACAAGCAGTCAAGAAGCATCATTGGACTATATACTCTGCATTTTACCCTTTGGGTAAATAGACAAATGTGTGTTTAAGGACAAAGGAGGCTGTTAGAAATTTTTAACGTGATATTTTTAAAAAGCTAAACAAAGTTATAATTTTTGAAAAATCAAACCTTTACTACTGAAATTTATTAGGCTGATTCATACGATAAATTCAGTAAGTTTATAGTGATAAATAATGTTGAGTAAATGCATTTCCTTTTTCAGCATTTGGAACCACTGTTTTTATTTAAGAAAATAAATCACTTCCAAATTCTCTGGCTCTCTCTCTAGACGTCCAGGCTTTCTTTTAATTAGCATCATGAAATGTTTTTGTAAGTGAATGTCATTTGTATAATCTGACTATAGTAATTGACTTCAATATCTCTTATTGAAAAGAGAAAAACTGGGGTGTGAGGAATCCTCAAGATTTGTATTTTAAAAGAATGGGAGCAAAGAGGAAAATGAGAAGAAAGAAGAATAAGAGAAATAAGAAACAAAAGGAACAGAGGAAAAAAGACAAAACAGAAACTTTAAATGGAGAATAATTTGTATATATTCAGAGAAGTATCGGTTCTGACCTATCTGACAATTAATCAACAATAGAAGAACACTGGATTTGATTGTGGGTGGAACTTTCATAAAATTCCAAAAACCTCTCAATATCACAAAACCCCTCAAAAAAGATGTTCTTCTAGATGTTTTCATACAAAGACTGTACAGATAATGTCACTCTAGTGCTAAATTTAGCAAATAAAATTGATTGTGATTGATAAGACTCACGAAACCTTTTTAAAAAGTCTTTAACTCAAAGTACTACAGCGTAAATGTTTTTTTTAAGTCGCTAACTTAAAAGTCAGGAAACTCTTACTTAGATTTTACCATATTTCTATTGACACTGGGTTAGACAGTAACTTTTTGTAGATTTAGAGCAGTTTGGGATGTCATCAAGATTCAATGCCTTAAACCCTCTGGTTTCTGCAAAGAGGCCTGAATATGAAGCTTTAAAGATTGAAAACCAAATGACAAAACACACAAATTATTTTCTGTATAATGGGACAGAAGAAGACAGTCAAAACACTCAGTCCACTAAGACCCAGACAAAGGGACTTGGAGGAAAGATTGTCCTTACTTAAATGTGGTGGGAACCCAGTGACCATTTCCCAAAGTGAGAACCCAATGTTCAGAATTTTGTTGGATCCAAGTCTTGGAGCAATGCTAAATCTCATTCAGTGAAGGACTGAAACTTTTTAAACGTTTGTAACTTCAATTAGGATTGAGGTAAAACAGAGCCTGCAGGTGAAGTAAGATATTTGGGGACACAGGTGAACAAAACTGACTGAGATAGGGATAAGAGACATAAACAAGGGCTTACTGGATGGCCAAGGTCACTTTCTGAAGACACCAGCACTCATAAATTCTGATGCGTTTATTTATCTATCCCTTTAACTCTATGGAAAAGCTAATAAGAAAAATGTCATACTTCTTCTACCTCTGGGTTTATTGTCCTCAGAAAAGTGTTATTGTATTCCATAGATTGATGGGATTTTCTAGTCGCTACTTTTTAAAATTAACTATCGAAGTTTAGTTGGGTTGAAACCAGACCATGGTTTACAAAGAGCAGACAAATTGAGACCAGACTATATTCTAAACTCCCCCACGTTCTGGTTTCATTACGTTTTTGAAACCCAGATCGACTTTATAAAAAGAGTTGGTAAAACTGGGCTTGCTTCTTAGCAAACCTGACCCAGTTAAAATTTAAGGTTGGAGCGAATTCAGCTTTAATTTGGGGATGCAGTGCTAATAGTAGAAGTGAAACTAAATATGTGTAAATGTGTAAGAACTGAAGAGGGGGAAAAAATTATTAAATGATAAATTTATTAACCCAAATTTCTTGAGTGGACAAGAACTGGTAAGAGAATGTTTCCATATCTAAAAGCCCAGAAATTACTCTAGGATTATGATTCTCAAATTACTTTTCTGACTAAGTTAAAACTTTCCAAGAACATTCGCCCTTAATGTAAAAACAAACCATGAGAAATTTCAAACTAAAATTTTTATAAAGTGCTTGCATGAGAATTATGTTTTCATAATGGAATGATCAAGTAACCATTGTCATTTACCGACTGTGATACTGAAGCAAGAGACAAAAAAGTCACTGGGGCCAGAAAAGAAAGAGAAGAAAAAGAGAGAAAGAAGGGGGCAGGGAGAGTGGAGGGAGAAGAAGAGAGAGAAGGAAGTAGTGAAGGAATCAAAGAAGAAAGGAGGAAGGGATGAAGAAAGGGAGAAAGAAAATGAGCAGACAAGGATTATTAAGTCCATGCATTCTCAGAGCAAGTCAGTTCTGATCAAACCACTCCCCTCAGGAACAGGAGACTGTTAGTCTTATTCCAACTGTTTTCTCAGAAACATCATTTTCCTTGGTGCAGCATCTACCTTGTAGACAAATCTCCAAGAGTTCTCTCTCCAGGGAATCACAAAGTAAATGGGACAGTATCAACACCCAACTCCCAGGGTTTCTCAAATTCAGGACTATTGACATTTTGGACCCAAAAATGATTAAACATGAAAGAATTTTGTTAGGGGAGATATCTGTAAAAGAAGTTTAGGGAAAGCTGGGAGGACCTTCAGAACAAGATGAACATCTGACCTACAAGAGAAGAGAGGGAGGAAAGATTGGGTGGAAGCATTCCAGACCCCTGTAAAGACTAAGAAAGATTTGACGAGAATGCCAGGGGTCTCTAAGCCAAGGTGGACCATCCAGAACAGGCTTGTTTTAGAATTCCTGCCACACACAGATATTACCTGGGAACAGCCCACAGGAAGCAAGACATCAGCATAAACACAGCAATGGATGTCAGAGTGCAACAGCTTGGGCCCTTGGTCCATTGTTCTCCTTCCAGTAGGTAGTCTTTGAGGCTCATTCTGACAAATGCCATAGTTTACCCCTTGTGCCACAAGGATTCATTTCTCCACATAGGTGCATACAGGTCCCCATCCACAGTTCCTGTAGGCTTCTCTCCTTTCTTCCTGAAAGAAAGCTCAAAAGAGGCTGGTTAATGGATGGATATAACCCTCATTACTGCTATTGATCTCAAGGCCACAACTAGTCTTCCTCTTCCCCTCCTCCACTCCAAATTCCTTCCCCACATCTCAGCTATCACCATGGCAGGTCTTGGTTGCTTACCTAGTGGTATAACCCAAACCTTCATTTCTAAGGGGTCTGAGCCCTTGATAACCATACCCTTCAAAGTTCTGGGTTGCTACATGTTTGTTCATAGTTACAATGGGACAAGAGTACCAGGAAGTACATAAGTGGGTCATCTGTATTTCACCCCTATTGCTCCCTGTTCCATTATACAGAAGCAGCCCTACCTCTTCCTCCTGTGATTAGGGTCAATTGCCTCCACCAATATGATGACTATTCTTCCTGGCTGCTGGTCCTGGAACATAGGACTCCAAGGTGTTCTCCTGGTATCCATCATTTGTAGTTCAGTGGGACCCTTGCTATGTCTTCTAGCAGGAATGTGGACCCTTTGAGTGGCAGAGACAGGGAGCACAAAATCCCCCATGGGTTACTGGGAGTGATGGTAAATGGACCTACTTCTGCTGCTACCTACCCCTTCATTCCTGGACTCATTTTCTCTTCTTGATGGGGACTCAGCACCACGCAAGAGTCTGATTTAATGAATACTTTGAATCCTGAAGAATGGCACCCTATTCTTTCAAAAGGTTTCTTTCAAGCTGCTCCTTTTCAAGGACATTGCAGCACTATATGAGGCTGACTGCCAAGGGTACAGTAAGTGATACAACCAGTGAACACGAGCCCCTTTCACCTCCTTTATTGTGAAGTGGATTCCTTGGTCAAATATTGAGAATGGAATCCTCTGTGTGTGGATCAGGTATTCTACTAGGCTATGAATAGTGGTGTTGATATGAGGCTCTGCAGGTAGAAAAACAAAGTCCATCTCCAGAATAAGTATCTGTCCCTGGGAAGATGAAAAGTTGGCCTTTCCAGGATGGAAGTCTCAACTGTAGTCCACTTGCCACCAAGTGAGCAGTTGGTATCTTGAAAAAATAGTGCCATATGGGAAGCTCAGTGTTGAAAACAACTTAGACATTCATAGACAGCATTAACTAGATCTGCCTTAATAAGTAGAAGCTTATACTACTGGACCACAATGTCACCTCTACCTCTTCCACTTTATTCACATGTCCATCATAATGTTCTGGGGTGACCACTGATGAAGGCTGGTTAATGTCAACTTGCCAGATCATTTTTTCCACTTGGTTGTTCAATGCTTTTTCCATGATGAGTGCTTTCTGGTGAGCATTAATGTATGAAACAAAATCTTTGCATGTAGTGCCCAGTCTATGTGGTTCAAGACTCTACCCCAGACCTCTTTTTCTCCAATCTTCCAATCCTTTCCCTTCCAAGTCCTTGATCAGGTTGTGCAAACGATTGGTCACTTTTCAAGATCTATAATATTATTTTACACCACTTGTTCTTCCACAGAGGGTGGATGACTGGGCTCATGGATCACAGGTCTGCCCATCAGGAAGATTTTTCCTCCTCAATGTCTTTCAGGGACACCCCTGAGTGAGCCTATAAGGTGGCTACTTTCAACATTCAGCTTGCATCTAAGTGTGAAGCAGAGTCATCATAAACAAAACTCTGGCTTTTTCCTCCTTTTAAGCTAGTCATATTGGAGCATCCATTTGGCTATAGGTGCAAGCTTGGGGAGGGCCACTACTACAGCTGTAGTAGATGACATGAGATCAGGGCCATCTGCTCATGCAGCTTACTCATGCCCTCTAGTTCTTCTTGGGCTCAACTTCAGATGTACCATTTTATCTTTTGATAGACTTTTGACTTTATGGCTTGGTGGATCTAACAGAACTCATCTCATACTGGGCAGTTCCAGACCCATAGTCACTTGGAATCTGATGGTCAAGTGTTCTACTTTTATTTGGGTCCAGTAACAAACTAGGAGCTATTTCTCAAAAGGTAATACTAAAAAAGTCATGGTCTTACTCTAGAATCTCACAGGTTTGCACGCTGAAGTCTTTTCTACCACTGATACCTTCTACACAATAAGGTCTGTTGAATCATATGACCCAAGTGGCAGTGCTGATTGCACCTGGATCTGCTTCAGTTCCCTTTTGTGCTCTGAACTGTACTCAAAGCTGAGAGCCTTCCATGTAACCTGGTACAAGGGTAGTAGCAATAGTCGTAGATGTGGAATGTGTTGCCTCTAGAATACAAAGAGGCCTACCAGATGCTATTCTTTTTTCTTTCTTTCAGTGTGTGTGTGTGTGCACGCGCGCGTGTGTGTGTGTGTGTGTGAGAGAGAGAGAGAGAGAGAGAGGGAGAGAGGAGATGCAAGATGCAACAATTTGTCTTTTACTTTGGAGGGGATGTTCCAGCATGCCCCTGGGCACTGGACCCCTAAGATACTCACTGAAGTGAATTTCCCTGAATCTTCCCATCCACTAGAGCACATATGATTTACCAAGGTCCTGCACACTAGTCACCTTTTGCTCAACCTGTCCAGTCATTCTGATGTCACCAACAAAATACAGATGGTCCCTGACTTAATATTGTTTGACTTTATAACGATGTGAAAGCAATATGCATTTAGTAGAAATCACACTTCAAATTATGAATTTTGACCTTTTCCTGAACTAGCAATATGCAATAAGACACTTTCTCGTGATGCGGGGTAGCAGTAGCAAGATGATTTGATTTTGCCCAACTCTAGACTAATGTAAGTGTTCTGAGCATTTTTTAAGGTAGGCTAAGCTGAGCTATGAAGTTTAGTAGGTTAGGTGTATTAAATGCATTTTGACTTATGATATTTTTAACGTACAGTGGGTTTGTCTGGACATAACCCCATCACAAGTTGAGGAGCATCTGTAGATTACTATGATGTTCTGTGGAATGTTCAGTTTATCCAGGTCTCTTCAGACTATAACAGGAGATGGAAGAAACATGGACCTGAGGCAAAACTGTAAATGGATACTGTTGTCTAAATCATGTGAATGCAAACTGTTTCTGACACTCTTTTCTACTGAGATTTGGAAAGAATGTATTCACCAAGGCAATGGCTGCATGCTATGAGCCTGAGCCCCTATCAATCTGTTCTAGGTATGATTCCACATCTGGTACAGCATTTACACTTGGGGATGTTACTACTATGGTAGTCTATAGAATTACCAGGATCCATCCAGTTTCTGAAGGGGCTAGACTAGTGAACTAAATGGAGATACGGTAGGAGCCACCATCCCTGCATCCTTTAGATGTTTAATGATGGCGCTAATCTCCATCATTTCCTTGCCCCAAGATATGATAATTTGGGGGCTAATATCTTGAGTGAGGTGGGGTGGGGGTTGAGAAATTCAAAGGTTTCCATTTGGCTTTCACTACTATGATAACTCCTATCCACAGACCAGGAAACCTATGTGTGGGTTGAGGGGAGGTTACCCCAATTTCCAAATACTGTATAACTCCAGTTGTACAGTCCTCCAGGATTCTATCTATTACGTGGTCCTTATAGGCTCTCACTCTAACAAAGGATATGATGATGACACTTTGGAGCTCCAAGTATTGATGTCATCTCAGATTTATCCTTTAATCCTCAGTATGTCTGGCTATTCCCCTTTCCCCCATCAGAGTAAGTGGTCATAAATTCCTTGAGGGAAGGACTGAGACACTGTCACAGTATATTCTTGCCACAGCCACCTCTTATGTCAGTGGGTTCCAGATTTAAAACTGGCTCAAGTCAAGGAATTGAGCTAATAAATATGATTTTTTATTTGGGTAATTGTCCTCAGCCTCCTGATCCTCCATGCTTGCCTTTATTTTTCTCATAGTCCACCAGGTTTTCAGAGCTCCATTATCCCCATGGATATTAACAAGGCCAGCTCTGCAACTGCCTCTCCTACCATAATCCCTGGTATACTGACAAGGTAACCACTGAGATGTTGATTCCTCTCTCCCCAGCATATTTCTTATGGCCTTAGTGAATAATTTGTCCTCTGGCATCTTTCATGGAACATCATTCTCTGGTGGATCTTCTGGCATGACAAAATATATCCATTCCTGCATGCCCACTTCTTCAGTCTCTTTATTCCTTACTTTACCATCAGCCAGGGCCACTCAGACATTTCCACCCCATGAGTGTTAGCCGTTGCTTTATCCAGGCTTCTAAGAGCTACCCTGGAAATGAGTTTTCCCCATCCTTTAACAATGTCATTAAGATATTAAATCCCATGTCTCAAGAAAGATCTCTTAAGGCAATTAATTCTTTATCTAGTTTTATTCCAGCCCTCTTGATCAAGCACCCTCAGAATCCAATTCCAGAAGTATTCCCCTGGCTCCTGCCAATACATGTTGACTAATTATTGCAATTCTTGGGTATAGTGTCTCTTTCTTTACTTACCAGGACCAGCATGACCTCAGCCATGGTATTGGCTTGATATGCAGGAGAGGAGGTGCAAGAAGTCCTGAAGGTGGCCTCTGTTATGGATATGGGATAACTGAAGCATATTCCAGTACCATAGAAATGCTAACCCTTACTATGGAAGGTGGGCCACCTCTCCAAGCCCAGAAAGTTAGAGTTTAGGGAGGTTGCAAAATCAATATCTTTTGGGCAACATCCAGATGTCCTCATCCCATGTTTCAGTACTCTATGTTTCCCACCAGATCCCTAACCTTTGCATAATACACCTGTCTTGGCTGAGCATTCATATGTCTCTGGAGCTCTGTAACTCTAACAATTAGATCTTCAGACTGGTCCTGAGTCATCTGACCTGCTACTGAAAGGGATACGGGCCTCTTATAGGGCTACCACAAAAGTTCTCTGGCTCTCACATTTAGCAGTTAACTGCTTCCTAGGAGCCCTTAGTCTGCCGATATCCTTCTGCAGAGTAGTAATACATTAGCAAAACTTGGGAGTAGCCATCCAACTCCACTGTATTTGTGTGTCTTATTCCCCCCATAGTTTTCAATAGACTGGATCATCACACCTTACTCAGCACTCCCTTCCACCTGAACATTTTCTCAGGTTACCACTGGTGAAATCTTTAGCAATTGAGCCTCCACATTTTCCCAGGGACTATCTCTACTCCACCTACTAACCAGGACTATGTCCTTTTCACCAGCTGGTTAGTGGGAAAGTCAACCTCAAATTCCAAGATGAAGGCCTATTTTTTTCTGGGAAACAAACACCAAAATGAGGTTAAATGTGCAAGGATTTCATTTGAGGAGATGCCTGGGATGAAATGAGGAGGGAGCTGGAGAAGGCTGAGAGTGATCAGATACTATGCAAATCTAACCCTGCATGAAAGAAAGAGGGCAGGAGGGTTAAATGGAAGCATCCCCAATGACTCAAACAGAGCAAAGCCTCTGTAGAATCTTCACATTAAAAACAGCTGTCAAAGGAGTCCTATATCTCTCAAAAAGGCTCCTGCCTCAACATCACTGCCACATTTCGTCATTGGCTGGAAGCAGCCATGAAGTGTGGCTTCAGTCAAACACATGATGGACTTCAGAGTGCAGCATCTGGGGGCTATGGTCAGTTATGCTCTTCATAGTTGAAAGTCTGGACACCTGAAAGTTTGTAATTATTTTGCTGTGGGCTCATCTTCACTGAGTTGGTCACTGTTAGCCTCCCAGGGCATTCAGGTGTGGAACTACCCCTATGGAGCTATTTCTAGTTTACTTCTGCTGGAACCTAGTATTGGATAAAAAAATACATTTAATGTTATTTTCTTGGTTTGGTTTAGTTATTCCATGTAGCTAGTTCAATTCAAACTCCATGCATTCATATGTAGGCTTCTTTGCAGCTTCCCCAAACAACAAGGAACAATTTTCCTAATCTATGCTTCATGGGTGAGTGTGATAGTTATTTATGTTCCTAAATTTAGGCAAGAAACTAAGTCCCAGATTTTCTCTTAAAATTAAAAATTAATTTTATTCTTTTAGGTTAAGTTTCAGCAGTGGGACTATGAGTAAGAAATTTTATGGCTTTTGCAAATGTATCAACTTACATTCTCATTATTAGTACACAGATTTGATAAATTTTCTGACATGCCTATCTTTTGAAAAAACTAACTGTTAATTTCATAAATGTGAAAGTTCTTCAGTATTTTAGTCTCTTTTTATTAATTCGTTTTGGTCATAAAACTGAGCATTAAGTGATTAAAGAGCAACAACAACCTGAGGAGCTGCTGCCTGGGGAATGTTCCATAATATTCCACAGAAAGACCAAGGCGGTGGAGGTCTGCCTTCTCAGAAGGTTCTGCCTGTCTCTTGAATCTTCCATCTTCTTACATTCTGCTCTTTCATCAGCCCACTCTACAGAAACTACCAGGCTCTTTGAAACTTGTAACTCCTTCTGCCTGGGCTGCACTGCCTTTTCTTTAGCCTGGCAAATACTTACTTTTTCTATAAAGTCTTTCCTCTTTTCCTCCTCCCTCATCTCCACCCAGGAGATCAACCACTCCTCCTCCTGCCCCTGCTATATCTTCCAGGTATTTCCATCAGCATCCACAACACTCCGTCGCCTTTGTTAACTTGCAAGTCTTCTCCCCATGTTCTAGCCCTTGAAGACAAGGACTATATCACTTTGATCTTAATGCCATTGATACTTTGAACAGTAAACGTGCACATGAATAAATAAATAAAATGCTTCAAGATTGTCTCCAAGAGAGGAGAAACAAATGTAGCATAGCTTTATATTCATGTTTTTTTTCTTTATATTTTTCATTGCATTTCTTTTCTTTGGTCCAGCAGCACACTCAAGTGTCCATTGGTCCTACTAGACTGCCTTTCCTTATGGTGGCTCCTCAAGGACAACAAAATCTTTCCAAATGTGTACACAGTCTGAGTTCACATATTTTGTAGGCTCCAGGCAAGTATCAAAATTTGCCATGAATATTCCAACAGTCAGGCACCTAGACTTTTTAAAAATCTAGTTGTAGAAGGTTAAATTGAAAAACATATGGATGCCAAATCAGAGCTTTCCATTTTAATCTGGACTCAGCCTTACTGTTAGTAGGAAGCTGAAAGGAATGTTGTTAAAGATCACAGCTGCTCTTATGAATTTGCAACTTCCAAATTGCTTTAGAGTTGACAGCATTTGTTGGGCCTCCAGTATGCATAAGGCAGAGGTCCTAAATAGTTTCCAGATGTCCATGGAAAGAAGCTCTCAATGGCCTCAGGCTGAGAAATGGATTAAACAATAAGAGAATACTATTCCTAAGATTCTCACATCACAACCTCTTTCCAGGTGAAAACAGTTCTGAAGTGAAGTTATAATTCCCATGAACACATACACACCCTGGGTACACACAGCAACCCTCTCAGCAATGCTTTCTCTATCATTCCCAGAATAGTAACGACTTCCTAGTGAACACGGAGTGTGGGAGAAGCTCCAAGGAGAAGCCCCTTGGAGCTATATTCTCCCTCAGTTCTAAGCCTTCAAACTGGTCCGGAGGAAATGTGGGGCTTATCATATGCTTGACTACAGGCTACAATTAACATAAGAAATGCATGAGGAGTGGGGTCTGTTGGAAGGAAATCAAGCAAAGGCATTTGTGAGTTGAAAATATGTTGAAAACATATTACAATGTGATAACCTAGAGATTCAGTGGCTTTGCTAAGCCAGAAAAGAAGAAAAAGAATGAAAGAAAATGTGTTTCTCATTTTTAGATTTGCATCATCTGGAGTAATACAATACTTGTCTAAAAGGTTACGTTGGGTCTCAGGCACCAATAAAGTTGAGTTTAAAAGAGGTGGCACCTGCTCAGTCTTCCTATAACATATAAAATTGAGGGTTATTGAAACTATGTCTATAAAACAAAAGAGAATCTTTAAACCAAGTTTGGTCAGGAGAAAAGCAGAAGGCAGAAAGGCTGCCTGACTCAATTCCTGCTTCTCCCCTTTCATTCTATGGCTCTTTTCTTAGCTAATACATCCAAGTTCAAAATGCCTCCCTGTTAAAGTCACGTGACTGCCTTTAGTTTCTGTCCAGCCTTGTTTGGTCCTGGAAGAGGGTTTAGTCAGATTTGGACATAAAACCACAAGGAATGCCCATCACCAGAGACCTACCTGAAATACACGGAGCCGTGCTGCTGCCAACTCCTGCCTTCTTTACCGGGAATTATTACTCATTTGTGTATCATGCAGTCTGAACTAGAAAAATACATCACAGTGGAGAGGAGACAACAGGAAAAATAGTCATGAATATTTATGCAAGCACGTATTTATAGGCTCATATTTGGCATATGAGTAATAAATTAAATGAACTTAATTTCTCTTCACACGTAGTTGGTGAAATATGACTGATGACTTAGACATAGAAGAGAAAGGGTAGACCATGGTCAAAAAAACACAGTGGAAAAGAAGATCAAGGCAGAAAGCACTCTGTTACAAATTTAGACACCAGCAAGGAATGTGATTCATAATATCAAAGATATATATGAGTCCGTGGAATCAATTATATTCAATTTTTATGTTTTTACTATAAAAACAATGTATGGTAACTCCATATAAATTAGAAAATTCATATAGACAATAGAAATTCCTATATCCATAAATAGTGTGTTGGCACAATAAATGATATGTGTATATATACTAGACTGTGGACAAAGAACCCTATCAGTCTTGTTCACTGGTATTAACTCAATGAATATTCTTTGGATGAATAAATTTGAGATTTTTCTATGCATATATACATATAAAATGGAATCATCCTTTGCACACTATTTTACACTTGACAGTATA
>VMDR010011034.1:0-29411 GCA_007922815.1 Macrotus californicus
AAAAAAAGAAGAGAAAAGAACTATTTTTTTCTTTCTGTGGGTCCCATATCTGAACCCGCCCTAGATGTAGGCAATGTATTCAGTGATCTTTTAGATTAAATTTCCCAAACTTTTCCTATCACCTGTGCAAGTGAAAACCAGGCTATGAATGGTTCGGTGTCTCCATGTAATTAGACATGCATGCCTTTTCCAAAAATGCTGCAAATCTGTAGATCCAGCCATTGGAACACTCAAGTTAGCAGGGGACCCTAAGTGAGCTGCCAAGGAGGGATATGGGACAGAGGAAGAATTTTAAAAAACCATGCTGGGTAGAAGACGTGGGGCTTCCTGGGACACTAGTGGGAAGGGGTGATTGACTAGGGGAGGGGTTGGGAGAGCTGAGCAATGAGGGTGGTAGTCTTGGAGAGAGAAGGAGCAATAAAGTGGAAGTGGATGGTGTCCACAGAGCTTGAGACTATTCTTGATTTTTCATGGAGAAAGAATCTGTTTACTGGACAGTCTGGAGAAATAATCTGTTCTTCCATTAGGAATCCTCTGCTGGAAGAATGAGGACTGCTTCATTCATTCATTCATTCATTCACACATTCATTTATTCACACATTCATTCATGCATTGTGCATGCATTGAACAAACACTTTCCCTGTCTCCTCGGTTCCAGATCCTATGCTCAGTACCACAATTCAGAAGATAAAGACAAGCAAGAATAAAAACTCATTGTTCACTATCCCGTTCAGGGTGCCTCTCATGCCTGACAAATAGTGAATTAGAGAGAGATCAGAACACCCAGGACCAAAACAGTCATTAACTGCCACCCCCCCCCCACCAGGCCCCCTCCCAGAGCACGCCGGCTGCCAGAAGCCAGCCCAGACAGTCCAGTGAGGAAACAAAAAGATGGAACAGAAAGGCCCCTTTGAGCAGCCTGGTTATTAAGAGCTCTAGACAGGGAGAGAGAGAGTGTGTGCAGCTTAACTCAAACATTCGTGTCAAAATGTAAAAAACAATTATGACATTCAATTATTCCATTAAGTGAAATTAACCATTCGTCTTGTTCTTTGAAAAGACCAAAAGAAAGCACAGATCTGAATAATTAGGTCAGTGAAGAATTGTGAAGAAAAGATGTCTAGACTTTTATTTTCATTTGAAAGTAGGAGGAGGAGGGGTTTGCATTTGGGCCGTGTGTGTGTGTGTGTGTGTGTGTGCGCGTGCGCGCGTGTGTGTGTGTGTGTGTGTGTGTGTGTGTCCGCTCACTCTAAGAACGCCTTTGAATTCCCGGGGTGGTCATATCCACAGCTCTGCCCTGGCAGGTACGGCCAAGTCCGGATCAAGGAGTGGCATTCCCACTTTGATGTTGACTGTCACGCTCTGCTGCTTGACGATCTCTTTGGCTGCCTGCAAGTCTGTTGTCCTGGGCGACCAGGTAAACCTGGCCAGGAGCACTGATCCTGCTTCCCATCCTCCCTGCTACCCCTTGCAGAGGAGAAAGGGAAAGGTGTGTAGGTGGGAATGTTCCCCGTGGCACTTTCAATTTCTAAGAGGGATGTTGGCCCATGATCATCCTCTATGGAGGCTGTGTTTCCTGGTGGGAGATCCAGACTCCACACAGGTATACAGCCGTATGCTTACATGTGTATAAACACACTTACTTGTGTGGCTCTAGTGTGAAGAGAAGGAACTTGAGCCAAGTGGAAAGACAAGGGCACCTCCTAGCCTCGGGACATGTTGTTTGCCCTCTCCAGCCCCCAGGCTCGTAGCTGCAGGTAAGGGTCACGATAACACCCAGCTAACCAGGTGGCTGTGAGGGTAAGGAAGCCGCATGTCTCAACCTCCCACCCAGCACCTGACTTCCTTGGAGCAACGTGGTGCAGTGTCTTCAACCAACTATTAAATTATGTCTTTTTTCAGTAAATGAATCAGAAACCTGCAAATACTAAGTATCAATGTTACCTAGGTTTTTGTTTGTTTGCTTTGTGTTATTTTAATCATCTGTCAAGTGGTCTGTTTCTCCAAGGATGCTTGGAACAGCAAGCCTGCTTCTTTGTGGTGAACTCTTCTGCAGTTTACTCTAAGAGTTTACCCCATGTCAGGGTGACATCAAAGTATGCTCTGGACATTCTTTGAACCAATAGTTCATACTTTAAATTTTCTTTAATGTGGTAAAATGCACATGACATAAAACTTGCCATCTTAACCATTTTAAGTGCACAGCCCAGTGGCAGTGAGTACACTCACGTTGTTGGGCGGCCATCTCTGCCCTCAGTCTGCAGAACTGCCTTCATCTTGCAAAACTGAAACTCTGTCCCCAGGAAACACTAACTCCCCACCTGCTCCCCACAGTCCCTGGCAACCCCCATTCTACTTTCCATCTCCACAAATTTAACTGTTCTGGAGACCTCTTCTAAACAGAATCATATCAAATCCGTCCTTTGATGTCTGGCTTATCCCACTGAGCATCATGTCCTTGGGCTCATCCACATTGCTGCATGTGTCAGAATTCCCTTCCTTTTCATGGCTGAATACTATTCCATCATGTGGGTGGAGCACGTTTTGTTTTCCCATCCATCCACTGCTGGACACCCGGGTGGCTTCCACCTTCTGGTTGTTGTGAATAATGTTGCTATAAATATGATGTACAAACTCCCAAGTTCTTCGAGGGCCTTCAAGTCTCCATTTTCAATTGGTTTAAGTATTAAAATAACTTTTAAAGGAGAAAAAAATTTTAAATCTTTCTCTTCTGGACAACGAGTCTCTGCCGAGTGTATTGAGCTGCTGTGGCAGTCAGAGGAAGTACAGAGTCTTCGTCCTCCAACAGAACTGGATGAAAATGCCCATTCTCAATTGCCCTTCTTCCAGTTGACCAAAAGTCTGAGTCCCTGTAGCTTCTACTCACTTGTGATTGGAAGATCCACTGCTTGAGTTCCCAGAGAATAAGTCCACTGTTCAGGCAAAGAACCGAGGGAGAAGGAGAGCAGGGATCTTAGATGGTGCAGAGTCAGAGTCTAGGGCAACAGACAGAGGACGTGGACAGGCTGCCCACATTGGACAAGGAGACTGGATTTGAGGTTGTGTGCTGGGTGGACGGGTACAGGAAGGAATGGAATTGGCCATAAGCAGAGACTCAGGGGCTTTGTGCCTGTGGTGGCACCTGCAGGAGAGTCACTCTCTTCCTGTGTTGTCAGGTGAAGTGACTCTGAATGGACTCACGGGGTCTAGGGGTCTTGGAGAGCCCAGCGGTGGGCAGAATGATAGCCTGAGCCTGGAAAGTTCTATCATGCAGACAGCCCCGAAGAACGTCAATCACAGCAGATGGGGAGCATGTGAGCCAGGAAACAAGACCTTGGTGAGAGACCGAAGACTACTGGGGTGGGGGGCAGGGGTTCCAGAGAGAAGCCCTGTTGGGTGTTCATGAGGAAAGACCCATTTCACCAGAGACCTGCCACAGCCAGGCCAACATAGGCATGTAAGCATGTAAGAAAAGAAGACCTCTGGTAACACCCAGCCCATCCCAGTGCCCTGAGACAGGGCAGGACCTGAGAGTCTACTAAGTTGATAGCAACCACTGGCCAGAAATCTCTACAGGGTGAGCCAATCTGGTTCCCTTGGTGGGATGATGATGATGATGATGATGTCCATTGTGCAGGTTTGCAAACTGAGGCCAAGAGAGGCTGATGGACCCGAGGAAAGCTTTGCGGGACAAAGAGCTGGCATTGTCTTCACCCCACACCCATCTGTCTAACACACAGTACTTGACTGTGATTCGGCAAAACTGTGCTGACGGTCAGGGATAATGTCCCACACACTCAGTGCAGGGAAGGCAGGCACCCAGCTAATCCGAACAGACAGGGGCCACAGGTGAAGCAGGGCCTCAGAGTCTCATGGCAGGTCTGGACACTGACCCTCCCATAGCTGGACAGGGAGATGGCTGAGGTGGATGGGGCAGCACCCAGGGACCACAGAGATCAGCAACATACCAACTAGTTGTTCTGAGAAGTATTGTGATATTTTAGCAGCCAACATAGAAGTGTCTCTGCCCATACCCTGAGTCTCGGCCCTATTTTATGGGGTTCATGTTAGTGTGCCCTTGAGTGTTGACAGGACCCAGCCCAGGCTACAAGTGTAAGAGCAGTGAAATCCTATAAGTCCCTCTGCCCTGGCAGGTGCTTCCCTCCCTGGGGACTGCACTGACCAGGGAACTGGGGGCACCCCTTTCTCCTGGGCCAGTGGTAAACCAAGGTGGCCCAGAACCTTCACCTGACCCGCTAACCTTTACCATCCTCCTCAGGCCTGGATCAGTGCAGAAGCCTCCAGAAAGCCCCAGGCTGAGCCTCAGGTGACTAGATGTCCACATGGCATCAAATCCTGAAGTCCCAAGGTATAGGGATACAGCCCAAGCCAGCAGAGTCTCAGGGACTCAGAGGTAGAAATGCAGCTTCAGGGCACCTGCTGCACCAGGTTCCAGCCGGGGTGAGTAGCTCTGTGGGGGCAGAAAAGGTCGGGGAGTGTCAGGGGACCCCTGTCATCACAAGGCTCCTAGCAGGTAGCTTCGTGATGATCGGAGCATGTGATCAGATACACACAGGTCGCATTTCCTCTGGAAACAGCATACACACACACTCACATCCACACTCATTCATTCACACTCTCACACACATCTCACACTCACACACACTCAGTGAAAGGAGTTGTTATTATTGCCGATTTACAGGCAGAAAAGGTGAGACTTCGAGTGGAATTCCTTGTCCGCCCAGCCAGGGATGGAGGCGCACTTTGAATGGATGAAAAGACACATGAGTCCCTACTAAGTGGCTCTGCTTCATCTTCCAGCTTCAGTGCCGAGGTTGACAGATGTCCCCTGCCCCAAGCTCTTCAGCGTCCATGTCAGGGTCCCACCAGAAACTGCCATTGTTTTTATCGAGTTCAAAAGGACGGATCTAAACAACAGCACCAGCTCTGCCACTTGCTGGGGCAAGTCAACCTCTCAGAGCCTCAGTTTCCTCGTCTGTCAAACAGGGACAGCAAGGCTTAGAAGGCACGACACCACACAGGTGAAGGCCTCAGCACAGGGAAAGCCATGCTTCTCTCCAGGGCACGTGATTTGTCAGCCATGCTCATGAGCCCAATCAAAAGGGGCCAGTGGAGAAAAGAGGGCTGAGATCTGGAGGGAAAATTTGTTCCCAGTCGGGTTTCCAGCCTGAGATGCAGGAGACAAGAATCTAGTTCCAAGGTTGGGGGTGGGACGGGGCTGCAGAGCCAGGAGGGAAAGCCAGAGTGAGAATGTGTGAGCAAAAAAGATGGCAGATTCCAGAGACAAGAGGTCATGCCCAAGGCTGGGCTTTTCCTTGACTTCCGTTTTCTGCTTCTTTTTCTGTCCTGAGCTCCAGCACACAAGTACATGGGTGGGCTGGTCCCACTTAGAGGGGCCTGTGACAGGAAGGACAATTTTCCCCACAGCTGGAGCCTCTTGGCATGCCGGAATTCAATCCCCTGTTGAATGGGTGGTCTGCTCCCCCCAGCCCCTCCCGCCTTCCCCTCCAATGTTGGAATATGTCTTTGCAGCTATGGATGCAGCCAACACAGAGCATTTTCCTTGCTGCTTAAATTAGCACATGAGAAATAACTGGAGATGGAAATCACAGTTCACTTAACACTAATTATTTGCCTGGAAATGAAGATTAATATTGAACTTGTTACTTGCAGTGAGAATAGTAAACACACACTGGCACACGCCCTCCCAAGGACTGTGCGGATCTAACCCTTCAGTTCTTCAGACCCTCTGTCCCCCGCAGCCCTGGTGGCCAAATGTGTCTCAGCACGTCATTACGATCAAATCCAGGAACTGGGGAAATTTCAAGGCTGGCCCCAGGGGTAGAGGCACACCACAGAGGAGACGGGACTTCCCAGGTAGCTGGGTGAGTTCTGAGGTTCTAGTGTCCCCTAGGACTGTGTCAGCCCTCCCCAAAGGGGCAGTGGTGTGTGGGCTTGTCTGCTCCTGTGTCCTCCTGCTTCTGGGAGAAGCTCTGGTTATAGATGTTCATTGCCCGGGGTGCTGAGTGAGGGGCAAGTGGATGAAGCAATGGATGAGCGAGGGAGTGAGAGGGCAGGTGAGCTCAGCTGCCAGCGAGGAGTGACTGTGAATGAAGGGCTCACCCACAACCACAGAAGGGCAGAAGAAAGACCAACAGCCAGAGGTGCTGGTGTCCTCAGTCTGTAGCTCCATGTGCAGCCACCAACCCAGGCAGGCTTCACAGAGGAAGCAGCATTGGTAAATAGGCAGCATCTTAGGAGGAGAAGGGTATTCAGCAGAAGAGTCAGTAGGAGGTAAGGTCTGAAAGCAGGAAAGGTGGAGGCATGAAGGTGGGAGACAGAGTGTGTGTGTGTGCACACGTGTGTGTGTGTGTGTGTGTGTGTGTGTGTGTGTTTTCCCTCTGGCACAAGCAAAAAGGATTGGGAGGGATAATATTAACCACATTTGTGTGGTAAGCTCTGGGGTTTACAAAGCACTTCATACCATTATCATGGGGAATTCTCACGGTAGTTCTACGTGGTGGGTATTTGCCCCGTTGCACATCAAGGAACCTGCCATACAGGAGGTGAAATAAATTGCCCAGAGCCACAGAGATGGAGAGTCATCGCACGGGAATGTTAACTCCAGCCTCCCGAGTCCACAGCGAGAGCTCTCCCCACCCCAGGTGCCTTAGAGGGAGGAGAGGCCCTTCCAGCACCTGCCCAAGAAGAAGTGGCCCAGGCTGGCGGCCTCCCCATCATTGGCAAGTCCTGTCAGGACCCCAGTGATAATAAGATTCAGCCCTCAGCTGTAGGAACAGCTCACCTTGTGGAAGCAGCTCCAGCTATTCAGTGGCCAAGGCAGGAAGACAGGAGCTAGACTCTGGGTCTTATATCATCAGCTTCAAGTTCATTATCTACACGTCAGAGTAGCCATGCCACACTCCCCAAACCTTAGGCACTTTTGTGACCCAAAGTTATTATGCCAAAGGCCAAGCCATGGTGTCTCTGGGACAGTAGGAGTGACCCCAGTCCAGGTGCAGCTGTCTCTCCCTTGTGTCCCTGCCCAGCAAAGCCACTGCAGGCCCAGACATGCACCTGCTGACCCCACCCCTGCACTGGCCCATGACTGAGAGGCTGGTGGCTGGGGTTACTGATCTGAGCAATGCTCACGAGCAAGGTCGAAGGGAAAATAAGGCAATTGCCCAGCATAGGTGTCTCCAGGTAATTGGGAACAAAGGATTCACTCCTGCAGGTCAGTCCTCCAGCTCAGGGACCACATGACAGAGTCTGGAGCTACCCAGACACGGGGTGACCATAGGCTACTTCCTTGACCTGTCGGCCTCAGCCATTTCACCTGTCAGAGGGTGATCACTGCCCCTGGCAGGGTGTTGTGAGGGTGGGAGAGGCCCTGGGGGACCTGGTCAGCACTGAGCCCCTCCTCTGGGAGAAGGTTCCTTCAGCTCCAGGGGCTCTCGGGGTCCTGGCAGGGGTCTCCCCTCAGTGGGAATGAGAATGACGTGAAATGAATGCTTCTGGTTTGAAGAACTGGGTTCAACACACCTCGTTCTATGGCTATAAATCACTTTGGGGAACTTCTCATGCAATTATGGCCCACATCTCCAGGACCCCATCTGATTCTCTCATTGCCTCTGGGAAATGGGGGAATGCATGCTATTCATTCCATGCCATGAGGACTCGGTGTGAGTGACTTGAAAGGGGGATGGTGACAAAGGCTATGTGAGTCCTGGGGGACGCCATGGCCAATGGCACAGACCAAGGCCTGCTCCAACCCTCCCTCAGTTACAGAATCCTCTAGATGTCCCTGCCTCGGAGTCAGGCAGCCTCTGCTTACACACTCTGTTGGTGGAGGGCCCACTGTTTCTCCGTGAATTCACCCCACCCTTGGGCAGGTGACCATTAGAAAGCTGGCACTCATTTGGGAACAATGGGACCAAATGCTTGAGACTGAATGGTAAGCAAGTAAAAAAGGTCTGTTAACATGGCTATTCATTAGTATGAGTAGAGCATCATATGTAGCAAAGAGACTACAACGACCCACTAATGCAGTTAGATTTCAATCAATGGATGGCAAGATGAGGGGATGAGCATAAGCTTTTTAATCTCTGACATAGTTTCCAAACTTTCTTTAGTCAATATCTATTTACTTTTACAATGAAGACAAAAATCAAGCATTAATCAAAAGCAGCTACTTCTTATCATGTCAAGCAGATACAGATGTACATCTTTCTAAACCCAGCTTTCCTGATCACCAGCCCCACGCCCTGATCAATACAGAAAGAACAGGTGGAGGTGGCGGCCATTCTGAGCACCCGTGTTCTGCAGGCTGACTCTCGGCGCAATCATCACATGAACATCAACACAAGATTAGGGGGTGACGCTTTCCAACGTAAAGAGATACTTCACTTTTATAGGGACTTCCCAGCGGTGCGTTAAGCTGGAATATGCAGCTCCTCACGGATCGATAAAAAGGAGAGACCAGAACAATAGGACCACAAGAGCATTAAAGTGTGTGGCTTCGGTGGGTGGTCAAGTCACCACTCAGTGCCTCAGTTTACCCATGTAAAGAGGTGGGGCTAAACAAGTCCTATCAGCTCTTCAGGGGTGCTCAGAAGGAAGAAATTCAAAGTGGGCATCCAAACATTGCAACAGCAGAAGCTATTCGTGACTGAGCACATCATTCCTAAAAATCTTCATCTACAGAGGCACCCAACCAAAAATAACCTCATATAGGTGGGAAATGAAACTGGTAAGCACACCAACATTTCAAAACCATTGCCCCTGGAATATCAGATAAGAACAAAGACAAGGCAGCTCTGAAATGCCAATAAGAACCAGCAGAAAAGTAGACTTCCAGTTGTAAAAACTACGCACATACTTGCACACACGCACGCACGTCAAACGTGGCACAGGAAGGTCCACCCACTGATACGAACCACCTTATCATTAAAACCACCGTAGAAAATCATAGCTCTAGAAGGGTCTTCAGAGATCATCCCATCACTGCTTTTCAATATTTCCTTTAATCCACAAAACCCTTTCTGCAAATGAAATCTTACCTAGAACGGTTCAAGGCAGACTACTCTGATGGAAGAAGGTGGGGGTGCCTGTTGTGTAGCACCCACAGGGCACCCCTGTGCCCCTCCACAGAATGTCCAGGGCTTCAGGGCCCCTGTGGAAAGCCAGCGGTCTCACTCAGTTCAGAAACCGGGGTCCAAGAGGACTGTGATTTGGCTGATGTCACACAGCAAGTGGTAGCAGATGGGAGACTGGCCTAGGCTCCTTCTACAACCCCACGCTGCCTCCAAACCCAAGGGGATATGGCCAGAGGTCACCTCTACAGGTTCACCCACGTGTCCCACATTATCAGACATCCCACTCACTCCAAGAGAGGTGGTCCTGGATCAGGCGTCCTTGGAAGTCATTCCGGTCCATCCCTGCTCTATCCCTCACACCCCACACCATACTGATTACCCTGTTCTTTTGCTTATGCCTCCGTCATCAATATTAGCTTTAGGGTGGAGACAAGATTTAAGCTTGTACATCCAAACAGCTCAGCAACCCTGCTCTGCCTATCTCCAAAGCTGATGTTGAGACCTCTTCACTAAAAGGGACACTGACCCTTGGTGGCTTCTGAAAGACCCAGCCTCATGACCATCCGTGAGTCTCAGTAAACACAGGGTCCTTCCTGAAGCTGACAGTGAATTCAGTCCCTCTCTGAAGTGCTCACAATGGCCATAAAACTTCCTTGAAAATAATGTCATTTTTAAATTCATTTTTTAAATTTAATTTGCCCTGATGTTTTGTTTTTTGCTAAAGGATGAACGATAGCTCCTAGTAAAACTGATGACCCCTGGATCTGTCGCCTTATCTCAGCAATCTTCCATAGTCCATCAAAGAAATGGCGAAGCAGTGACGATGCTTTTATTAGCAACCTTTACACTTTGTCAAAATTAAAATGAAAACGCAACATTCATATGTAAATCCAGTTACCTTCTAGGTTCCTCTTATCCTTTATCCCTTTCACGAAATTACAGATTATTAAGAAATGTTTGAAGAGTGGGAGACAGGCTTCAGTGAAATGTGAGGGAGGCGGAGCAAGACAAAGGGGGTAGAGAAGGCAAGGTGCTTTGACCTTGACCTTCTCCTTCATGCTCAGAAGCATCTCAGTCTGTGGTTTCATTGCTCATCCATTGCCCGAGACATCCCAGCCCTGCAGAGCCGGACTGAAAGATGCGTCATGCATCAGAGCTCACCAGGACCCGAAGCCTGGGGGAGGGCCATGGGAGAATAAGCAGGGCGCAGGAGCTCTTGTTTACAAATATTTCTCCATCAGGAAGTCAGCTCATCTCTCTTCTAGGGGTCCCCACGGCCACTCCCAGCTGCTCAGCTGGGCCTCGTCTGGGGTGAGAGTGGGGGAAACAAGGATGGATGGAGAGCCAGCACCAATGGCCATCTGGCTGGTCTCCCTGCACGACCCCGGAGCCAGAGAGGGGTCAGACACAGCCCAGAGATTTCCAACTCTGCTGGTCACTCCCTGTCCCTGACAACCCCACACAGGCCACCTCACCGAGCCCTCATTTCTTTCCCTGCAAATCATCATTACTCCCAAGCTGCAGGACCCAGAGAGGCCAGGGGACAAGCACTCCCCTCCGGGCTTGACCCAAGCCCTGGAAGTTGCCTCTTTGGTGTGGTCTCCTGAAGTCTCCCCTCTCCCTGGCGTCCAGCGTCCCCTCCGCTCTGCCCCAGGCTGATGCTGACAGTCCCTATGGCACAGGGGTGGCCCAGAGCCGGGTCTGGGAAATGAAAGGCCATTTCAGAATCTCTTCCAAAATGGGTTAAACAGCATGATCTCTCATTACCCATTGACGGAAATGGGAAATGCAGAATAATGTGCAATAACCAGTTTCAGCCGATTCTGATTTGCGATATATCTCCTTTTTAACTGAGATAATAACAGAGAAGCGTCGCATTCATGAGGTTTCGTGAAGAAGGCGCAGATTAACACCACAGTCAGATGACTTTGCGAGCAAGCTTCTATTAAAGTCTCTGCCAAAAAGTCACTTTATCTTCCCTCCGACGCATCTCAGATTTTATCTACCCTTTTATTCTTTTTGTCCTTAATTTTAAATCCTTTTTATTATTATTTTTTCCCATGTAAGCACCAAGGGGGTTGTTTGGTACTCATTCTTTTGGAAGCAATTATCCACAAGGGAGGCGTTCACTTCATTTGGGTTGCATTTTATATCCAAACCATGATAAAATGCACAGAATTGACTTAGCCCGAGCAGCTCAGAGGCTGAAAAAGCTCTTCCTTGTAAATTCAGACTCAGCTGCCTGCTGACCCAGCCCTGGCCAGGAGACCAGGTGAGCAGCGGCCGGCCGGTCCGACTACTTCTCTCTTGTAGCCCTAAGATCACCTCCTTGCCGCCGACTAGGATAAGTAAAAGTTTTCCCTTTCACTGCCCATTCATTCAGACGTCTTAGACCCCAAGCTGTCTGCAAATTTGAAAAGAGATCATTTTGCTTGGTCTAAAAGAAAACATCTCTTACCTAGACGGTAGCAAAGCCTCCTTCCCTCCAAGCCTTACAGTTTTTTCACCAGTACCTGGGGCATGGTTGAGAGAGGGGGATGTGACATCCCAGCCCTGGGAAAGCCAACACAACCACAAAGTCCCCGTGAGAAGTCTCAGATTTCTCAGAACGCCCTGTGGATGTTGCATTCTACCGCGTATCATCACATCTGTGGTTCATTTTAATATGTTAATGATGTTTTCAGTTAATTGCCATCGGTAACAAAAAAAAGGCTTTCCTATCTGTCTTATCGTTATTAAGCGAGAGACAACCGAACTGATTTTTGTCAATTTTATGAAACGTGGCTGAACGAAAGAGAATTCACATCAAACCGTCCATCGGTGCTGGCAGCCAGGTGACTTCTCTCTGCGTCGGTCTCACACTTGAAACCCTGGTCACATGCCTATGCAGGGACAGTAGCGTCACCGCCCCTTGTCTGCTGTGGACTCTGGCCGAGAGGTGGGGATCAAATGCACCCATAGGGTGCCTGGGCGCATCCTGCAGGTGAGTCACGGTGACTACAATCTCAGCTTCTTGCTGAGTGGCTGCAATGCCTGTGTCACAACCCCTGATCCACCAGCCAGAATATTTGCCGCCTCAGGAAAACAGTTGTCAGCAACCGTTTTCGTCAAGAAAGAAACTGATGGTGGGCTTTATTTTCCCATTAATTGCTATAATTTCTTCCCATGTTATAGGGAACCTATCCATGTGTGATGCGATCTTGTGACTCAGCTCTGGTTCTGAACGCAGACAGACACGCGTGGCGTGCAAAGAACATCCGTGAATAGGTCTCCCATGGGGAATCAGGCCTGCATTTGCACCTAGGCCGCTTTGAGACTTGCTTTTGCTAAAAAACTCCCTCACCTTGAATTGAGGAAACATGTGTGTACTGCATATCTTTAAAGTAACTGCCCAAAATCTATGCTAAACTTCTCAAGTTTGGGTGTAACCAGTTCAACCTTTTCCCTTTACATTTGCAAACGACCTTTCTCTTAAAGGGATTAGCAACATTCTTTCTTTTGTTATGGTAACCACCTAAAGCAACCTGTGCACAATGAAGAGGACCCTCCTTGATGTAATCTACCTAGAATATCAATAAAAGCCTGTTGAGGCAAAGGGTCTGGGCCCCTCTCTCTTGATCCTTGAGAGATCGGCCAAGCATCCCTTTTTCTCCACCAGATTCCTTTAGTCCGCGTGAATTTGTTCATCACTTGTCCGGGGATATAGGACAAGCATTCCACAACAGCACACGGTCCTGCCGGACGGGACACAACATCATGTCAATCAACTCAGCTCTGAGGACTTTCTCCACCCAGCCCTGGAAGGTCACTGACAATGAAGCCCTGTCCTGGACACCTTTCACGGAGTGTTACCCTATGTCAGTGGCCAAGGACATTCGACTTAGAAGGAAATCGCTTCTAAATAAATGAGCTCCGTGGGCCATCTCTAGGGTTAGTGGAAACAGACCATGAACGAGTTCTCACCTTGTGTCCTGGAGCTTTCACCTCTTCCCTCCTGGAAGAAAGATAACCATGGACCCCAAGGTGACAAACCCTGACCACCTCTCTGCCCGCAGAGGTAGCTGGCCTCCGTGGAGGGAGTGAGCGTTCGAAAGCACTTCTCCTTTCATCCTAGACAGACACATCAGTGTTCAGGTCCCCGGAGCTCCCTGAAGCGGTGGCTCTTTCCACCTCCTGGCGGGCTCAGTGTTTGTGAAGGGGCTCGGCTGCCGAGCCACCAGGGTGAGCAAGCCATGTCCACTCCAGGCCCCACCACCAGCCAGGCTGCGGTCTGCCTTTCAACCAAGGGGCCTGCCTGCGGGTTTTCCCTGCGCTCTCTCCTCCTGCAGAGGACCCTCCGTTCTCCACTGACTCTGAAATCTCTGTCCGCTTAGCAAAACAAATGAGAGAGGCACCTTGATCCCCTCCTGCCTTAAATTATCTCAAATTACCTCCTACCAATAGGCTGGGACCACCTGAGGGCCTGTCTGCATCTATCTGCTGTGTGTGTGGTGTGTGTGCATGTCTATACGTGATGTGCATGTGTGTGGTGTATGTGTGTGTATGTGTATGTACTATCTGCATGTGTATATGCAAAGGGTATGTGTGTATGTGTGTGTGTGTGTAGTATGTGAGGTGTGTGTGTGTGTGATATGTAGGGCATGTGTGGTATGTCTGTATGGTCTGTATGTGTGTGTGTGGTATGTGTGTGCATGTGTAGTGTGTGCTGTGTGGGTATTTGTATATGTGTAGAGTGTGTGTGTGTGTGCATGTGTGTGTGTGTGGTATGTATATATAGTGTGGAGGGTATATGTATAACATATAGTGTATGTATGTCTATAGGCTACGATGTGTGGGTATGTATACGTGTGTAGTGTGTGTGGATGTGTGTCTATGTGTATTTGTGTATGTGGTATGTGTCTATGTGAATGTGGTGTGTGGTGTGTGCATGGTCTGTGTGTGTGCAGGCACACCCACATGTACCCCAGGTCTGGCTTACACCCATGGAATGGAGGGAGTGGGGGTCAGAGCACATGGTTACAACAGGCGGGCCCCCACTGCTGTCCCGGGCCATCCCTGGGCATCGGTTTCTCCACCTTTCTTCAGTGTAAAGAGTCGTGCCGTCCTCCATGCATGAGACTGAGTCACTACACCTTTTCTAAATGAGGCCCACTCCCGACTTAGAACCAGGTCCCCCTCCCGGCACCATCGGGCGGCGGGGCGAGCTGACCCCCACCAGTTGTTCCGGTGCAGATGGGTTGTTCCTGTTATTTTCCTTAATGACCCCGCTGCACGTGGAGATGCGAGGCCGGGAGAAGTGGTCTAACTGGCCCGTCCCAGGTCACGCGGTCGCCCCTCAGCCAAGGCAAGAGGGGCCTCCTAATTGTCAGACCCTCTGACAAGACACAGAGCAGTGTCCTTCCTCCAAGAGAGGTTGGGGTACTGCCTCCAAAGAACATGGCAGTTGGTGACAAAGACCCTGGGAGAGAGGGCGGGCAGACCGTCAGGGCCCCTGGTGGTCCCGGGCACCGGCCCGAGCGCAGAACCCCAGCCTCCTCCTGCTGTGGACAGAAAGCTGCGCTCTCCTCCGTCCCCACAGCCTTCTCCGCAAAACAAGACAATCCCTCGCTGTGAAATACTGCAGGTGAGCAGATGCGGTTTTCTTAAATCAGGACATTTGTCAAAGAGCTTTGACAGGGCCTTGTCAATAAAGACACAAAATGCAAGCCATGTGGCCACACTGTGTGGGGGAAAGGGCGACAGCACATGTGCTCTTCCGCCACCCGACGTTCCATCCTTGAAGTGAAATATCTCTTCCTTATTGTGCAGAATTTACGAGGTGCCCTGGTGTTTAATCTTCCTTAAACTTTGATCTTGAGTGACGCTTCCGTCAAGCGACATGCTCAAATCAGAAGAGTCCAAATGGAAAGCATGAAACACGGGGTTCCCAGTGTGGTGGGAGAGCTCTGCTACGGGACAGACCTGGCTCTCCACCCAGCTCCCCCGTCAACTGGTTACGTGACCCAGGCCACTAACCAAGGTTCAATTTCCAAATCTGTGAAACGAGAGTGAAAACAATACCTCCCTACCTGGGCCACTGCACTGGTCCAAGGTCATCCTTTATCAACCTGGCGGTACTTCACCAACTGCCGGTGCTTGAGTGGACACTATCTACCTATCAGGAGCTTTATGTGTAAAACTTCTATGCCTTATAACCACTTCACAAGGTCGTTTAATCCCATTATACAGATGAGCAAACTGAGGTTCAGAGATAGGATGTTACCTCCTGATGCTTCTAAAGCTAAAAGCTCTCTCAGATACTCTGGCTGCCTAAGCAACTGGAAATTCCATTGGCTACTGTGAGCTTTTCAACCGTGCACCCCCAACAGGCCCTGAAGGATCAGAGGTGTGGCTTCCCAACCCAGGTAGTCACCAGAACAGGCAGGAACCCCAGCTGGTCACCAGATGTGCCATAAAACTGCTATGATTATGTTCTATGTGTGTCAAAATATTTTAAAACACCAAGTCAAGGAGCTGAGAAAATACCAAAGGGTAAAATGAGGGCTGAACTATTTAGAGGCTTCCCATCTCTGTGGACCAGTGACTGGACCCGGAATCCCACTTGGGCAGCCCGACTCGCATCTCCTTTTCAAAGAAGCAAATGTCCTGGCAGCCCACACCTGCTGGCCCGGAGACCATCCACTGGGAGATAAGATGCCTCGTATCCAGACTTGGGAAATGAAAGAGACCAAGAGAGGGGGAAGGTTATCCAGGGTGTGGAAGGTGAAAGAATTCCAATATCACCATCTTGTTTCTTATTCCGGCAAAATGAAAAGTCCTCATTATTAAATCACAAAGCAATTAAAAAATTAAAAATTTCATAAGACCCTACATAAAAGAAATACAAGTGTTTAATGATGGATTAGAGAGTGGAAGTGGGGGGAGAGAGAAAGTAAAAGCCCGCTGTCTCGGGGGTTTCCCTCCCCGGCGGCAGCAAGAGTGGTTTCTGCCTGCACCCTCATGCCAGCCGCAAGAACTAATAAATTCCCGGCTCCCCTGCCTAGAAGCCAAGGCCGATTAATATCTGCCTACCTTGTTACCTAATTCATTATGGAATAGCAGTTAATTTGATTTGATATTATTTTAATAAAATTCTGTAATATATTAGATTGTTTCAGGCTATCAAAATAATTTTCCAATTATTACGGTTACTCAAGCAAGTCTTTTTTTTCCCCTTCACGAGCGGCAGTTGGTCTGACTCAGAATATATTAGCTCCTACAGCTTTATCCTGGCCGGGAAGCCGGGGACCCATGCATGGTTACCCAGCAGAGCTCCTGCCAAGAACAGGCGTCCACAGTTCGCAGCAAAGGGCCACGGCCACGGGCTAACATGGATCTATGGCCTCGTGAGTCTCTGGCCACCGAGCTGGCTCCTCTTCAACTACTGCACTAAATTTGAAGGTAACGGTGAGACAAATTTTATTTAAAAAATAACCCTTGAGACCAGTGAGTGGAGAATCAGCAATGGCTTGGAAGCCAGATGATCGATAACACCTGGTAGAGAATGTGTGTTTTAAAAGTTCGAGTTCAATGCTCACTCTGTGGGCATCTGACCTCCCTGAACCGCCAGCTTATTGTGCAGAAAATGGAGAAGGCTCACCTGACTTGCTGTGTGGTGTGAGACATCAGGAGCAATCACTTCTGTCTAAGCCGAGAATGCCGGCCTAGAATGGGCACGAGAAATCACCCTCCTCTCTTCCCTGTCAACCTCCTTGGGAGCTGAGGGTGGGGAGGGTCCAATTCTCAGGAGGGAATGTGGGGGAAAGGTGCTGACCTTGAAGCAGGAAACCTGTTTTGGGTCCTTGGTATGTGCAGCTCCCTTTGTGATGGTGAGTGATGCTGACCCTCAGTGTCTGTACCCAAATTGGAGTCTCTGGTCTGTTGACTTTGTCACTCAGCCTCTGAGAGGGCCTCCCGAGCATGCTGAGACAGTCAGTGTGCTCAGTCACTCATTTATTCACTCAGCGAACATTTGTGGAGCTCCAGAGATGTGCCCGGCACTGCCGTGCAGTGAGCCAGGCGGGCAGAGTCCCCACCTGTACAGAACTTGCAGAGCACCTGTAGCTGACACACAGTAAGTGCCCAACTGATAACGGAGGTGCCAGATATTAACCAATCACAGACACACATAGTAAATAAAACAATCCAATCACTGTGTAATTCCAATTATGAAGGGAAAGCACAGCAGACTATGGCAGCTACTCTGAGAGACTTGGGCCATGAAGTCCTCAGAGCTCTGGGAGTGAGCAGGAATTAGAGCCGTGAAGCGGGGCGAGGTGGCTCCAGGCCGCGCAAACAGCACAAGCAAAGGCCCTGAAGAAGACTGGCAGAGGAGACAGAGTCACTGTCAGGGATTAGAAGGGGTCGTTGAGTGGAGGCCAGGTCCCTGATGCCCCAGGCCCATTGGCACCTTAAGGTTGCTGAGCTTGACCACATCAGCCACCAGAAACAGTGAGGTCCCGAGGTTGGGACCACTGTGCTCAGACCTGCATTTCTAAAGCTTTCTCTGTGCCATGTGGAGAAGGGACAAGCACAGGAAAGAACAGATGTGGACGACCATGAAGGGGCTGTGCCAGGGAAGAGGTGACTTCAGCCTGGAACTGGGCAGATGTCAGGGTCAGACTATGTGAGTCTAAGGATCACTCACACCTCTGTGTCAGTGTGTCAGGTGGCAGAAGATGCTCTGAGCAGGACTGCCCCAACCCAAGGCCACTTGGCATTTTGGCCATGCCCGGCCCTCCTCTGTTCCACCCCAGGACCCCAGGTACCTGAGATCCCCTTGGCTCTCTCTGCCCACTGTCCTTGCCAGGGCTCTGCCGGCTCATGGCCTGGACTGAGCTGGTGCTGCCCATGCAGACATAGGGTCCACCTTGTGGTCACTTACTCTGTGCTGCCAGGCCAAGCCCCCGAGAAATTCTCACCTCCCCTTCCCAGGCGGAGGAGTAACCCACTACGTTTGGGCTCGGGGGCTGCACCTGCAGCTGGCTCACAGTCCATATCTCTTTACCTCTCTGCCCTTAGAAACCTACAATGGGAATGTGGCCTCCAATTGCAATGCAGGAATTGTAACCAAGTCTTAACCACCTGTTGTGGGAAGCTATGGTGCCTTTGGGGGCTGAAGAAAGGGATGCTAAGGGGGGAGTCGGCAAACAGACCCTGGTCAGCAGCAAGTTTGGGCAGGGGCAGAGGAGGGTGGGAGGTGGACTCCACCACCCCTCGGACATACCTCTCAGTCCAGACCTAGAAAGGACAAGGCTGAGAATGGTGTCGCCTGGATAGTGCCGCCCACTGAGCAGGGGTGGACGTGAGGCCAGAACCATACTTGAGAACAGCTTTGTTCCTTTGTCTATGTGGCTATTATTGGGGGGAGGAGAGGGGAACCCTGAGAGCCACTCGGGTCCTGCTCCGAGTCGATGAGCATGAAGAAATGAAGTGTCCCCTGGTTGCCATCAAACCCAGGAGGAGGGGCATTTAACGTTAACGAAAATTCGAGATGTCCTCAGGAAATAACAAAGCCATGCCTTGTGTTGTGACATCTGACCTCTGCGTTGAACAAAGCTGTGAAGGTGTCACCGTCCAGTGTCCCTGCCTGGAAACTGAGGCTCAGAAGGCTGAGGCGATGCCTCTGAAACCCCATAGCTCAGGGGCAGCCAATTATGGAGGAAGCTCAGGCCTTCAACTCAACAGCCTATTTGCACATTCCGGGGGCTGCCCCACCAACATGGCTTTTCCAGTGGCCGCATGTAGCTTCTCTTTCTGAAGGATCGTACATCGGAGAGGGGCAGTGTCTGGTTAGAGATAATCGCTCAAGCCAACCAAAGTAGGAGCCCACCCCTTCTAGGGAAACCCAGTTTCCCAGTCCAGACTTTGAAACCCCGAAGCTGTGTTGTGGACTTTCATCTTGTCCAAACGGAGTACCAAAGGTTAGTGCCTCTATCATTGCCTGCTTTATGCATAACCAGCTAAAACAATGGCAGGGCCTTGAAACGCTCCAAGGTTATAGCATCTTTGTTAGGGCAACTTTTCCATTCGGCGATAAAACCAGAAGGCTCTGTCACTCTTTTATAGCTTCCCATATAATGTGTGTGACACCAGGGAGTCAGTGTGAAGCTGACAGGCTGAAATTGTTCCCGTGACCTAAACCACACAGTGGGGTCCAGTCCTGAGGACACGGAGGCTCGCAGCCGATTCACGGCCTGCCCCAGGACGTGGCCGGAGGGCGTGGCCCAGGGCGGGCAGACACAGGAGGAGACTCAAACTGGCTCATCACAATGGTTTACTGAGCACGGCCACAGAAACCAAGGTGATGAAGCATGGACTCCGAGTCCTTGCTCATCACGACCGTGCACCAGGAGTCGAAGCGAAAGGGAAGCAGGACTTGGGGGCAGGGAGGTCTACACTTGGTCAGCCAGCAGGCCAACCACGTCTTTGAGCCACAACAAAGGCTGAGGCCCCCACCTGGACAGCTCATGCTCTTTGCCACACACCGTATAAAGGTCAAAAGAAAGAGTCGAGTCATTCAGGGTCCAAACTCACTTGACCTCTGACGGACTGTGGGCCAGTCGCTTCGCCCTCTCCAGCCTCAGTGGCCTTGACTGCACTGGGGGGGGTGCTAACATCGCCGTGCAGGGTTGGCCTGAGGGCGGGAAAAGAAGGTGTGTGGTAAGTACCAGATCCCGTGAAGGTGGCTGTTATCACGAGAAGCAGGGAGCTAGGGGCAGCCCTCTGTGTGACACTTAAGACCATGGGCTTTGAAGACAGATAGAACCAAATGCAGTCCCAGCTCTCTAAGTGTTAAGTCTAGAATAATTAATTTTGCTGTTCTTGGCCTCAGTGTCTCAGCTGTGGAGTAGGGGGGTATAGTAGTGCCTACCTGTTGTGGGTTGAATGGTGCCCCTGACTCCCCAGAACACATGTCCACCTGGACTCTGTGATCTTATTGGGAAGAAAGTCTTGGCAGATGTTATCAAGTTAAGGATCTCAAGATGAGATCCTCCTGGGTCATCCGGGCGAGCCCTAAATCCAACAAAGGACACAGTGGGAGGCCAGAGGGACAGGCTACTGGGCTGTCCCACAAAGAGTTTATCACCTAATGGAAGAGAGAGCAGGCCAGGGACACCTGGGGGTGCACAGGGGACTGTCCTGCCATTCTGGGGGGAGCCATAGCTGTCATTACCGTCACAGGGACCACCCGGAGAGCCACATCTGTCCTGGGCAGCTGGTTCTATCCTATTGATTCAGGCTGCTGTGGATTACAGGGAGCTTTCTGCCAGCCCCTCTACACCCCACAGCTGGCGAACACCAGGCCCTTCTCTGAACAGACCTCTGATACATAGGTCCATGTGTCACCCCTCATTCTCCTCGGCTGAATGAAAAACCAAGAGAGAAGTGTGGGTCAGGCCTCCTCTCTCCACCCCCAGGCTTTCCCACCTCCAGGGGTGGGGTGGAGCACCCAGCTGTCTGCTGTGTGGCCTCAGCACCTCAGGCCCCAGGCTAGAGCCTGATCCATTTCCAGAAACTTTCTTTCTCCTCTGTCTACTCCTCCCGAACGTGCCCTGGAAGGGATCTGGGATGCGTTCTCCACTGCACAATCAACCTCCGCAAAGAAAGCCAGCAGCATGTTCGCCCTGCCTGCTCTCCATGGGGCCCTGGCACTGGCTGGTCACAAGTGACCCAGCCACGGTCTCTGAGCCACCCAGGTAGATTCAGAGTGGCCCCTGCTTCCTCGTACCCTGAGCCACACCAGGCTGGGGAGCACAGCCAGGTACAGGGCACTCCTGCACCCTGCTGTCCACACCAGTCCACCGCCAACTGGAGCCCCCCTTTTTGCTCTGACTCTTCTTACCCCAGGTATCTCCCTCCCCCTTCCTCCCTTGGTCGGAGCCCCCTTTCTGAAGGGACAGCATGACCTGGGTAGTTCTGCTGGTTTCCAGCTATATGGCCTTGGGGAAGTCACTGTCCTCTCTGTGCTTCAGTTTCTCCCTCAGTGAAGTGGGAGAACATTGTCACCTTGAGGAGGTGCTGGGAAGATGAATGATAAAGCCCAGGACATGTAAGTTCTGCTGTGACCCACACACGTTAGTCGATTTCCTGTCTAGTAGATTCTCACACCAACAGGCTTCTAGCATCTTCCTTCAAGAGACAAAGGGCAATGCTAAGAGGGGAAATGAACAGCCCAGGACTCAGAGCTGCTCACACATTTGACAGGGCTCCTTGGAATTAGGAAGCATTTACCGAGACAGGGAGTTTAACTGAACCTCTAAGAACACATCCTGGGGCCAAAGAGTCTGGGCGTGAAGCCCAGCTGGGCCTCGTCCTTGCTTCCTGGCCTTGGGTAGCTTACTCAGCCTTTCAGTGACTCAGTTTCCTCCTCTGTAAATAGGGAACCTACTTCACTTGCCTCCATGTGAAGTTCAAGTGCATTAATCCAGGCGAAGCACTTGGAACAGTGCCCCGCACATGGAATGACTCAGTAAACATTAGCTACGATTATTTTATTATTATTACTCCAGAAAGAGCACTAGACAGGGAGTCCAGGCCCCATAGGAACCTGGTGCTCAGGCAGCTGGTCTTGCAGTGGAGAAGACATGGGTTTAGGATCAGACTGGGTTAGGGTCCCAGGTCCCCTCTGGCTCCTATCACTTGCATCCCCCTTGGGCCCTCTCCCCCGCCTCCCCCCACCTCTCCCAGAATCTCCACTGAGCATCACCTGTGGAGTGGGCTGGCTCACAGCAAACTCAGGGAAGGTGAGATGTCCCACCCTGGTCTGTGAGGGCATCTGAGGGTCCCCCCTCTGCCGTTCGTGCAATTTCGTGAGCTTCTGGTGCCGTGGGCCCTGACTCCTTCCTTCCTGCACTGTCTCAGTCAGCTGGGGCAGCTAGGACAAAATGCCACCAACCAGGGGGCTTAAGCTGCTTCTCTCTAGGACGCTCTTAGAACGATGACTCAGTCGTTCAGCCCTTGGTTCAGGAGTGCAGGTGACGAAGGCACCCTTCCTACGGGAACTCCTGGTCTCGTGCAAGAGAAAGGCAGAGAGATGAGGGGTGATGGAAGACTGTTAAGAGTGCTGTGATAACTATCCCCCAAATGTGTCCCCCTAGTCATGCCATATACCTCGACAATCCCTGGTCCTCTCACCACACACCCTTCCCCTCCCTGCTCCCTCAGCCCTTCATGGACACTCCAATCTGCCTGGTTCCTTCTGACCTCCCAGACCTTCGTCACTTGTCAGCTGCTCAGAGAAGCCTCCCTTGCCCTCCCTACATAAAGGGAGTGTTAATCACGCAGCATGTTTCTGTCTTCAGGACCTTGGCCAAAACTGTGTGTCTGTGTGTGTCTTTCCCACTCGCCTAGAAGCTCCTTTGAGGCAGGAACAAGGTCTGAGACTTCATTCGAGGGGTGTTCTCAAATGGTAATAGTCACAGTCTTGGAACTGAGAGGGACCCCACTAGTTCCAGACCCCGGCAAGTAGCTGAATCCCCTCTGCCGTTCTTTCGACACAGCTGGACATCTGTGCTCGGTTGCCTCCTGTGACAAGGAGCTCACGTGCTCTGAAGCCAGCCAGTCCACCCTTGAGTGACTTTGATTATTAAAAAGGCCTTTCATGGACAGAGCCAACATGAACCGTTCTGCAGCTTCTGCCTCCGGGTCCCTTCCTGTCCTTCAGGACCCCCCAGAATAGGCTGCTTCTCTAGTCCCCACCACAACACCAGGTATTTGAAGACAGTCTTCTGCTTCCCCTTGACTTTTCTCAGGGAATGATACCTCGGGTCCCCTAACTCCTCCTCATGTAACTTCTTCTGAAATTCTTGGACCACCTTGGCCACCTTCCCCTGGACCTGATTTTGGTTCCTTGAAATGTCCTAATCAACACGTTAAACAGGGGACCTTTGCCTCAGCAGAATGGCCTGCCAGGGAGCCAGAGACAATGGACTTTTAACGAGGACTCAAACTGGCTGCACGAGAGGTAGGCAGGCTTGCCATTTGCCCTCTGTCGGCCATGATTTTCCCAACTCTGGGGTGGGGCAGGGCAGTATCAATGGTGCCCACTCTGTGGGGTTGTCCCGAGGCTTAGACAGGACAGTTATTTACAAATGGTGCCGTCACAACCCACAACGCTCTACGCGCGTCATGGTCAGAGATGCTGACACTTCCTACTTCTACCGTGTCCCGGGCTACAACTCTAATTTTAAATCCCTTTCTTGAGGCCATTTTTTTTTAAGTCCCCTTAGTAATTGGGTAAGAACTCAGATAAGAGAAAGGAAACACGTGGATAAATTTAGACACCCCCCTCAAAAAAAAAGAATTGTTTAACTCTGGATTACAATCATCGAACTGTCAAACAAATCCCATGTCACACAGTCTGCTAGCTCCCATGTTAATTTTTAAGGTCAGTGTTGAAAACAACTTTTTTAATGAGGTTATAAACATGTAGTAATTCCCCAGGCAATTAAATGAATATCATCTGTTTACCTCACCCCAAATTTGTCATTTTCAACATTTCTTCTAAAGGGTAGAGCCACTCCGTGGACCCAATGATGTCCCCGCCTCCCATTTGGGTGGTATCTTCAAAGCCAGAGGTCTGCAGAGTCTCGGGGCCAGCGAGGACAGAAGGTGCCTACTCTGAGACTGTCAGGTCACCATAGAGCTGCTCAGATGCAGAGGAGGGATGGGGGCCGCCCAAGGCCACACAGGTAGTGGCAGGACCAGGACCTCTTCCAATCTGAACAGGCAGTGACCTGGTCCTGGTGATCACAGGACCTGAAGCTCCTTCCAGGTTTAAAAGGCTCTCTAGGCGAGGCCCTCAGCCCTTTCATAGTCTGTGGCCTCCACCCAAAGGAAGACAAAGCCAAAGCAATCTCAAAAAAGGAGAAAGCTGAAAGATCCTCACTTCCTGACTTCTACACGCACCACGGCATCGCAGGAATCAAGGCAGTGTGGTCCCGGCACCGGGACAGACATACTGATCAAAGGGACAGAATGACAGTCTTGGAATAAACCTGACTGTTTACGGTCAATTGACCTTTTACTAGAGTGCCAGGACAATGAGGATGAGAAAGAAGAGGCTCCTCCACAGCGTGCTGGGACAACAGGCTACCCACACGCAGCAGGGTGAAGTTGCCCCCACCTCACACACACACGAAAGACAACTCAAAATGATCAGACGCCTACGTATAAAGCCTGAAATTGGAAAGCTCTTAGAAGACAACGCAGGAAGAAATCTTTGTGAGCTACGTCAGGTGACTCTTTCTCAGGTAGGACAACGAAAGGGCAAACCAAAGAAAAAAATAGATAAGTTGGACTTCATCTAAATTTAGAACTCGATGCTTCACAGGATAGTACCAAGAAAGTTAAAAGATAACCTGCAGAATGGGGCACTGTTTGCAAATCATACATCTGATCAGGGATTTATATCCAAAATATACAACAACTCTCTTGCCTCTCCGTAACAAAAACACACATAACCTAATACACAGATGGCCAAGAAGGACATGAAAAGATGCTCAACATCATTAGTCACCAGGGACATGCAAACTCGACACCACATCACACCCAATGGTATGGCTGGAATTCAAAGGAGGGATGATAGCAATTATTGATGAGGATGCCCAGTTCCTGTCACTGGTGTGAGCATAACGTGGCGCAGTCACTTCAGACCAGTCTGGCAGTCCCTCAGAACGCTAACTGCAGAGTCCTCCTGTGACTCAACAGCCCAGTGCAGAACAGGTGCCTTGGATCCGACCCAACTGGGGCAAGAGAGCTGGGTATCTACCCATCAGTTACATCCCTCATCACCCATTGGAGGGGGGCACTTACAGTATCCACCACAGTGAAACAGGGTGTTGCCTCCTATTCATTTTATCTTTATACTTATTTCTTTTGAATACATCTCAATAGGGGAAGCTCCTGTCTTTACTTAAGAGACTAAGGATTCCTAAGGATAACAGAAAAAAAGCAGAGAAATGATTACTTATTACAATGATTACTTGCAGAACCCAACGATTCATGGAAGACTGGGAGCCATCTGGACTGGTCCATCAACTCCTTGACCCTCTGAGCCCAGTCTGCCCTGGACTTACTAGCACACTCCACCTCCCCTCCTTTCCCATTTACGCCTCCAGCTCCATCCTCATGGCCTTAGTCACGTCCTAGATGCCTCCATGCCTCCACCCTGTGACCACAGAGAGACCTTTCAAATCATGCACCTCGTCACTTGGTCCTTTGCTTCTCCCCCTCAAGTGGGTTAGCAGGATGAGTCCACAGCCTGGTACCTGATCCCAGCCTACCTCTCCAGCTCAGCTTCCTCATGTTCTGTCTCCAGTTCTAGCAGCACCGACCTACACGCAGCCCCCCCATCCTTGACCATACCACCCCTCCAAACTGCTCACTCATGCTGTCCCCTCTACCTGCACTTTCTTCTCTCTCCCCTCCTCTCTTCACCATCAGAGGGTCATCTCAGGCATTGCCTCCTCCAGGAAGTCCCTCTGGGCTCCCACAGCCTCCGTGCCATGCATTGCTCTTGGGAAACCATGCTGTACCGGTTCTGGAAGAGTCTGCCCCTCCTCTGGGCGGTGGCAGGAACCACTCTTCTCATGCCTGAACACCAGCCTCTAGCCCAGGCTTGGCTCATGGCAGAGGCATCTGTGAAATAATATCTGTCCCTTTATTCCAGCTTCATTTTTCCTTGCTGGGGACAGAGGCAGAGCCTGTCTCTCTCTGCCAGGACATAAGAAGAGACACATGTTTTCTGGTCACCTCTTTGAATGCCATTGTGGTACTTGGAAAGGAAATGATTCTGTCCCTGGCTAACCTGAGATAAAAAATCATCACTGAGTCCCGGGGACCGCCAGAGCTGGGCTGACCAAACCAGACCGAGCTCCAAGCAGGTCCGGCCAAGGGCCAGTCTTTCGGGTATGTGGGTGGCTGTGGGGCAGGCCCTGGCAGGCCCCAGCAGGCCTGCCACCACACCTGCACGCCATAGAGGCCACCACAGGCCACAGGGCCATCTGTAAACACACAGGTGTCAAGACAACAACAGCCACAGCGGAAGCCATCCCAGCCCACTCGGGACTCTGCCACCCACACCAGCGAAGCTCCAATGTACATCCCCGTGTGGACTCAGCCCCCACTCTGCCCATGCCCCAAGAGGCGATGGCAGGGAACATAGCCTCATCCTTTCTTCTTCCCTCCCTCCCTCCTTTCCTTCCTTCCTTCAATAAACATACATATTTAGGGAGCCCAGCCCTGGCAGGCCTGGGACATAGCAGTGTTATGATCCCACAAACAGTTTCACTCAACCCAATAACGGAATACCGCCATGTCCTGCTTTGGGCTCGGACGACGTGCTGCTGAGAGGGACAGACCACTCCCTGCCCGGAGAGCTTGGACTGTGAGTGAGGGCAGGCCCAGACGGTAGCCACACAGCCCCACACATAGGTGTGCAGTGACAGCCCAGGGGTGCTCAGGAGAGGGGGACGAGTGAAGGCAGACAACAACAACGACGTCAGTAATAATAATGGCACAGGTACGCAGCTCTCATCGTGAGAGGCTCCAAGAACTTTACACGCATTCCTTCAGGACCACTCAAAGCATCAGGCACCCACGCCATCCCCACTGTGAACAGAAGCTCAGGTGGGAGGAGCAAATGACCCAAGCTCGCCCAGCCACAAAGGGCTGTGCAGGGATTCTCCCAAACCAGGAAGGCAAACGAGGTTGGACATCTGAGCAGATCATGGAAGGACAGGCAGGAGTTAGTGGGGGAGATGCCAAGGCCAGTGCAGGCACAGCAGGGCCAGGGGACATCCGTGAGGCTGGGAGCAGTGCAGGAGGGGCTGCTGGGACAGCCTCAGAATTGAGTAACGAGCCCACTGAACAGAATGCCTGCTCTCCTTCTCCTGATTCTGCACCCCAGCAATGGGGCCTGGGGTGTCTGCTGACTCTAGGGTCCTGGCTCTGTGAGGTGTCATGGGTTTGTCCCTCTGTGTCACACACAACCCCCTCCAATGGCTGAGTTCCTTGTGTATTTTGGGACAGAAAACAGACAGGACCCTCTTGTTTCATTTGGGTTCCCAGAACCTAGCACCTGCCTGACAAAGAGGAAATGCACAAGGCAGTTGTCTTAGCAAAGTGTGCAGCTGAACGGGTGTGGCTTCTGCCCTACACAGCACAGGACATGGTGGTGGAAGGAGCAGGCACGAAGACCTGGCACATGATATGACCACCAGCTCTCCCCCACCTGCCTCAGGAGCTCACAGTAGGGGAGGGAGAGATTTATGAGGGCAAAAGCCAAGTGGAGCCTGGGACTGGGTCCTAGAACAGCAGGGGACCCTAATGGGAAAACAAGTGACCTCCGAACGAAGTCTGGAGTTTAGTGCAGAGTGAGGCTGCTTTCTTAGTTGTGATGAGTGGACCAGGGTATATGAGACAGTTTTCCAAAAAAAAAAAAAATGTGTTTCACAAATTTGTGAGACAACTGGGAAAGTTTGAACGCTGGGCAGTAGACACTATTAAGGAATCATCGCTAATTTGGAGGTGCAATAACTGTGTAGCGTTCTGCTTCCCCAGAGCTCTCATCTCTTAGAAAGACACAGTGCAGTCCTACTGATGGAGTCACTTCCCTCCCGCAATCCCGCACGCGTTAGGAAAGGGTGCAGACTTCCAGCCAAGATGGAGGCGTAGGCAGACACACTGTGCCTCCTCGCACAACCAAAAGAAGGACAACAACAAATTTTAAAACAAAAAACAACCAGAACTGACAGAAAATCGAACTGTATGGAAGTCCGACAACCAAGAAATTAAGAAACATACATCCAGACCGGTAGGAGGGGCGGAGAGGACTCGAGTGGCGGGGTGGTGGCTGGCGGACTGGGGAAAGGCGCGGCTGGCCGGGAGAGGTGGTGGCTGCGGAGTGGGCATCCCACTCCCTCGTGAGGATAAACCGGGAGGAACAACTAGGGAGCGAGACAGACCCCGCAACCCAGAGCTCCAGCGCGGGGGAAATAAAGCCTCAAAGCCTCTGATTGGAAGTTCCTGTGGGGGTTGAGGCAGCGGCAGCGGGAGAAACTCCCAGCCTCACAGGAGAACTCATTGGAGAGACCCACAGGGTCCTGGAGCATACATAACTCCTCCCACCAGGAATCAGCACCAGAATTAGCACCAGAGGGGCCCAATTTGACTGTGGGTAGCGTGGAAAGTGACTGAAAACTGGCAGAGAGAGGAGCAAGTGCCATCGTTCCCTCTCAGTCCCCTCCCCCACAAACAGCATCACAACACAGCGACGTGGCCGCCCGCCCTGGTGAACACCTAAGGCTCTGCCCCTTACTACTAACAGGTGCGCCAAGACAACAAAAATGGCCCAAATGAAAGAACAGATCAAAGCTCCAGAAAAAATACAACTAAGTGACCAAGAGATAGCCAACCTATCAGATGCACAGTTCAAAACACTGGTAATCAGGATGCTCACAGACTTGCTTGAATATGGTCACAAATTAGATGAACAAATGAAGGCTACACTAAGTGAAATGAAGGAAAATGTACAGGGAACCAACAGTGATGGGAAGAAAAATGGGACTCAAATCAATGGTGTGGACCAGAAGAAAGAAAGAAACATTCAACCACAACACAATGAAGAAACAAGAATTCAAAAAAACGAGGAGAGGCTTAGGAACCTCCAGGATGTCTTTAAACATTCTGATATCCGAATCATAGGGGTGCCAGAAGGAGAAGAGGAAGAGCAACAAACTGAAAACTTATTTGAACAAATAATGAAGGAGAACTTCCCTAATTTGGCAAAGGAAATAGACTTCCAGGGAGTCCAGGAAGCTCAGAGAGTCCCAAAGAAGTTGGACCCAGGGAGGAACACACCAAGGCACATCATAATTACATTACCCAAGATTAAAGATAAAGAGAGAATCTTAAAAGCAGCAAGAGAAAAGGAGACAGTGACCTACAAAGTGCCCATCAGACTGTCAGCTGATTTCTCAAAAAAAAACCTTACAGGCAAGAAGGGGCTGGAAAGAAGTATTCCAAGTCATGAAAGCCAAGGACCTACATCCAAGATTACTCTATCCAGCAAAGCTATCATTTAGAATGGAAGGGCAGATAAAGTGCTTCCCAGATAAGGTCAAGTTCAAGGAGTTCATCATCACCAAGCCCTTATTATATGAAATATTAAAGGGACTTATCTAAGAAAAAGAAGATCAAAAATAGGAACAGTAAAATGACAACAAACTCACAGCTATTAACAACTGAACCTAA
>VMDR010011035.1:0-29405 GCA_007922815.1 Macrotus californicus
AAAATGGATAGATTATAAGAGTAAAGTTTGATGATTATGACAAATAAGCACATCTGTATAACTAATACCCAAATCAAGATATAGAATGTTTTCATTATTCCAGGGAGTTCCTGTCATGCCTCCTTCCAGCAAATTCTAATCTCCTTGTAGATCACCACCATTCTGCTCTCGATCATCATAAATAACTTATTTTTGAACTTCACATTAATGGAATTGCATAGCATTTATCTTTCATGTCTATCTACTGTCACTCAGCATAATATGTTTGAGATTTATTCCCATCCACATCAGTTTATTCCCTCTAATGGCTAAGTAGCACTCTGGTATGAATATACCATGGCTTCTTTGTCCATTTTTCTATTGATGAACATTCAGGCTGTTTGCAATTTTTTTGCTACTATTAGAAAAGCTGTTATGAATATTTATTATACCAGTCTTTATGTGGACATCCATTTTAATTTACCTATAAGTGAAATTTCTGGGCCAGAGAATAAGTAGATTGTTCATCTTTATAAGAAAATGCCAAAAAAAAATCTCCCAGGATAATCACACTACTTTTACAATCTTACCAGCAATTACTAGAGTTCTCATAGCTTCACGTGCTCCACGATATTTTGTGTTTTCAGGCTTATTTGTCATCTTAGTGGATGTAAAGTGGTATCTCATAATTATTTTAGTTTGCGCTTCCCTGATGATGAATGATACTGTGCATTTTTCACGTATTTATTGACCATTTGTATATGTTATTTATAAAGGTTCTGCTTACTCTTTTCCCTAATATTTAAAAAATTGGTTCATCCTTTTAATAAATGATTTCATAGAATTTCTTTGTATTCTGGAGGTAGAAGTTATAATTCAGATAAAGGTATGGCAAATATTTTCTTTCATTGTGGGACCAGCATTTCTATCTTCTTAAAGGCATTTTTTGATAAGCAGAAAATTTTACAGATTTTAATGAAGTTCGAGTTATTAATTATTTGTCCTGTAAAAATCTTTGTCTAGTTAAGGTTTCAAAGATACTCTCCTATGTTTTTTAGAAGCTTCCAGAAGTATTTAAATTCCACAACTAAGCCTCTTCTAAAGGCTGCAATGCCAAATGAAGTCTCAAAGAGCAAGGAGAATGTTGAGGCTTCAGTAGCTTGGTGGGTCCAGAGCATCAGAGTATCATCGATCACAGGATGGCCAGCATGAGGAGTTTCAAGGCCCTAATTTTGGTGTTATTTTTGGAGATCTCTTGGGTTTCCGCAGTTTTGGCTTTCTGTAGGACCAGAGTCATGCATGCTGGAAGGCCTGCCAAGTTAAACTTTTCTCTGGGTGAGAAAGCACGTGTTTACCCACGTGCAAACCTGAGCTTTGGTGTCTTGCTGGAATTGCCTCTGGAAAACCTCTTCCTCAAATATTACTCTTTGCCTCCGTGGAAAAACAGCATCCGTCGCAAAAAAAAAAAAGGCAAGTGGGTAAAGGTTCCCCCCACACCACCAGAGGGGTAGCATTTAAAAATGGAAGTGGCTTGTGTAACCTACTTTTCTTCGGTTTTAAAATAACAGCTCGTAGATTTGCATTTGTTTTTCATTCTCGGCCTTGTGACCCCTGCTTCTGTTTTACTTGATAAATTCCATCTCGCCGTCCACAGGCGACCATTCAGTCCTGAGCCTTCTCTAATATGTTTCATCAAAATGGTTTTAGGTAAAGTCACCCGTTTTCTGGACTGGGAATTTTTGTGCTGAGAAAATTGTCTTTGCCACTTGGATTTCTCGGTTTACATTATTTTTCTAGCAGTCTAATATTAACGACTACCCACAATTAGGCAGCATGTAGAATATAACACATAACAGAGGCCCTGGCAATTCTCTAAAAAAGGAATTCTTCTGAGTTTTTGTTGTTCTTGTTTTATAGCCAACTCTGAATTAAGATACAGTGAAAAATAAATCTTGTAGGCCATCTAATTGCCCACTTCAACACATGAGTGTGCACACACGTATGTGTGTGCATGCACAAATCTTATGGGAGCTAACAAAGAAAAAACCCAACTGTTTGAAAACAAAGAAGGGACTATGTATACTGAAAATTATTGCCAGGAATACAAGAAGAGACACTGTTATGTTATTCACATTGGAGCAGAGAACAGCTTGGTAGAAAGACTTCAGTGTCCCTGACAAAGCGCTGGTGGGTATGTGACATAGAGATGGAAATTGGACCACACAAACACAAATTAAACATATTTTGTGTTATTTTTCACAATACAAGGTTTCATCAATCCTATTTTCTCTGAACAGAGGAATGCAGGCTTATTATAAAATTTCAAGCAATACAGAAATGCATAAATGAAATAATCGGTGGCTTCTTTTCCCTAATAGTCCCCTTCTGGAGGAAACCAATGTCGATAGTCTGGGAAATCTCCCTTTATACGAACACATGAAAACATGTACATACATACAACCTATGAACATGAACTAAGGTGGGGCAATGCTGGAGGGGTGGGGGGTGGAGGGGGGATAAAGGGGGGAAATGGGGAAAACTGTAATAGCATAATCAATAAAATATACTTAAAAATAAAAATAAAAAAAGAAAGCATGTACATACAGGTTTTATTATGTTTTGCTGTCTTTAAAAAAAAAAAACAGAAACTGAATCATATTATGTGTATATTACCCTGAAACTGGCTTTTGTTGATGTATCAAAGATATTATATAATACTTTATATTTAGATCCATATCTATTTATATATTTATATATATTCGAAGTATTCTTTTTAATGGCAGCATACAGATGAATTTACTCATTGTATTAGTCTGTTCAGGCTGTCTTAACAAAATACCACAAACTGGTGGCCTAAACAGCATAACTTTTCTCACAGCCCTGGAGGACAGAAGTCCAAGATCAAGGTATTGGTAAGACCAATTTCTGGTGAGGCCTTTTGTCATGTCCTCACACGGCCTTTGCCCTGTGCATTCACGTTTCTGGGGTCTCTCTTTCCTATAAGAACTCTAATCCTGTTGGATCAGGGCTCTGTCCTTATGGCTTCATTTAACCGTAATAACTCCCCTAACATCCCTGTTTCTACACCTAGTCACATCAGGAGTTAGGGCTTTACCTTCTATTTTTTGGGAGACAAAATTCAGCCCATAATACTCACCAAGTCCTCTACTGGTAGACACATGTAGTTTGTTTGTTTTTTTAAACTTAACTGCACCTTTCAAGATAATCTTAATGGTTCACATCCATCACACAAATACAGTGTAACACCAAAACGTGCAATGGATAGAGGAGAACTTCAATTACCCAAGCTTCTCCAGGCGAAAACAATCACTGTCAGCATCTGATAAATATCCTAGGTGAATGTATACAAATGAAAGACAGGTAGGAAGGTAGGTAGGTAGGCAAGTCTACAAAAATAGCACATACATGCTATTTTTATTGGCAATGTTAAATTACTATTATTCAAACTTAATAGAAAAAAACATGAAAATAGGGAAATTGTAGAATTTTTCATGCTCTTTCTTTACAACAGGAGTTAGGAATTTCTAAAAGATTACTGAGTTAGGAATTTCTAAAAGATCATTCAGTTTGAAAAGCATCAAATGACTACAGCCATTATGTTTAATTACACACTTTAACCTGTATCACATTTGTCAACCCCTTATGAATGAAAAAGAGGAAGTTCTTTGTTCTTAGACTTCCAATGCCCCTCTCATTCCCTTTAGTTATATCGGTATTTTTCCATTGTCAAAAGGTACAGAATTTATATCCAATTCTGAACTATATTTCCCACTTTCATTCAGACTGAATATAAAACACATGCATTCACTGTTCACTAACAATATTTTTGCTAGGGTTTCTCCAATCCTTTCAAAATCTTGAAAAATCTTTGAAGGCAGGAATTTATCTTCAAGTATGTTTATCAACTCATGCTCAGCATTCACAGAGTTCCTGAATGTCTGAGGATCTTTGTCTTTTAAAAGAAAATTGGACTCGATATAAAGTTTCTGGGTCACGTTTTCTTTCCTTTATAAATTTGCAAATATTGTTCCAGTGTCTCTTAACATCAGGTGAAGACTTTCTTCTACCTGTTATGTATCCAGCTTTCTCTACCTTGTTAGCCACATGCTTCTATGTTTACTCTTAAATTTGGTAACTACACCAGCACATAGATCAGTGTTGAGAAATATTCATTTTTTTTCTGGTCATACTGCCCCATAGGTAACCATCAAAATTTTTAATAACTTGTATCTTCATAATTTGTCTAAAGTATGAATATATATATATTTATAGTTGTGTGTATTTATGTCCCTTATGCTTTGTTATGTCTTTTCTTATAGAATAGCATATATATTCTCCAATCTTGATAAAAAAAAAGTAACAATATATCCTGGATCACTCCATAATAGCATAAAAAGAGTCTTCATTTTTTTTTAGAAACAAAAAAACAGTATAATGGAGGTATTACGAACACACAGTAATTCACATATACTATACCATCTGCATCTTCTAGAAATTTATACACATGGAATCATAGAGGCCTACTCTTTTTTTTTTCCCAGGATTGTATCACTAAGAATAATTACTTTGACAGTCATCACGACACTGTGTGCATCAATGGTTGGGTCACTGTTGAGTGTGCATATGCCACACTTCATTTACAAATCCACCTTTTGATGGAGAGTTGGGTTGTTCCAGTTTCTGACCTTTACAAATACACATTTGTGCACAAGTCCTTGCACAAACATATACTTTCATTTCTCCTGAGTAAATTGTGGGAGTGGAATGGAAGGATCACAGGGTAGGTTTTAAGAAAAAGTTGAACTCTCTTCCAAAGCAGCCGTACCACTGTGCATTTCCACCAGCAACAGGTGAGAAATCCAGTTTCTTCACATTCCCACCAGCCAGTCTGACTGGGATTTCATGGAGTGTACAGATCATTTTGGGGAGAACAGACATCTTAACAATCAGTCTCCTGACCCTTGACTAAGGTGCATCTCTCTGAACTTGTCAGGGTTCTTAAAAAAAAAAAAAAAAAAACCCACCAAATTCATTTTGAGCACTAACTTAAATCAGATTTTTAAATTGAACAAACATTTATAAAGCCAACTTTGTCTCAGATATGGTTTTAGGTGATTTGATGACATTTTCCAACTAAATCTTCCTAACAACTGTGTAAGATGTAAATGTGGCATTATTATCCTTATTTCCCAGGTAAGAAAATGGAAGCTTAGAGAGTTTAAGTAACTTTCCCACAGTTACTCAGATTATGGCAGAACCAAGATTCAAACCAAAGCCCCAAGTTTTTCTATCACATTTTGTGGTCTCTTTTCCCTGAGAAAACACAAACACAGACACATACACACAGCCCTGGCAGCTGGACAAAGGACTTCTTTTTGCTTCAGACCCTTGAATTTCTACCAGATCACATGTAGTCTTCAAGTTCCAGCACCCATTATGTTTCATTGTGTTTCAGTCTCGTGGGCACATCTCTCCCAGCAGACCATGAGCATTCTGAAAGTAGGTTCTATGTCTCTTCAGCTTGGTAAACTCCATGGCAAATATTGTCAGTCTTTTATTTCAAGGGTATTAGAACCCTAAACATATGCCAATGGGCTCCTAAAGATGACCCCATATGGCATATTTCTCATACATGCATAAAAAAATCCAGGATAGTGGTGGGAGCATGAATGTGAATATTACCACTAATATATTGAATATACGTATGGATGTGCTTATTAATGTTGGTCTATCTCCTGTTCCTAATACATGAACACTTTCTTTATAAAATGGGAAAATATATTCCCTTGGGAAAAATATAAGCACAGGATCATTAAAGAATATAGCAACCCTTAAAAACACTGAATCACTCAAAATAAAGAGAAAAATTAGAACACAAAGTCATTATGTTTGTTTTTATATTTGGACCAATAAAGTTCAAGGAGCAAATGATAATTTAAGATATTCACATAAATAATGAGTTCTCCAAATTCATCTGCCTTCCCTGCTGCATTTTCCTTTAGGGTAAAATACCGCTTTCTGGGTTGCTCACTTATTTCCCCGAGAGTCATGTATAAGCTAGGATTTTCTAGAAAGGAAAAGGTGTCTTCTCTCTGAATTATGAAGGACCTAAGGGCAGAACAGCTAGTTTGGCTCAAAACACAGAGCAATAACTCAAGTATAAATGCTCATACCAATGTAAATAAATTATTAAATAGGGGAGAACAGACAAATGATGCAAAAGGCTCCCAAACAGCTTACGCAGAGACTCTGCCATCAGACAAGCAGAACACAGTTGCCTACCCCTCAGGGGTGGGCTGTACACTGTGACTTCCTCCCAAAGAGGCACTTCACTTGGACAAACCTGACAAACGTGACCTCAGCCAGATGAGCAAGGTACTATCAACAGTCACAAGTCACGTTCCCAGCAGGTGCCCTTGATAGAATATGACGAAAGTGGTACTTTTCTCCCAAGTCCTTCACTGAACACTAATCATGAGAAAAACTTCAGAAAAAAAAACAACGGGACACCTTCTACAATATACCTGAGCAGTGACTCTCTGGGGTCGGCACTTTCTGGATACCCACGTTCAGACTTTCTCATGCCTAAGACCGTCCGAGAGTCAGCCACTTAACTGCACCCCGCACTCCACAAACCAGAAAAGAGGTAGACCTCTCAGTCACATGGAATTGAGGAAGTTCGTTATTAACATACTCTTTTCCCAGAAGTAAACCAATCCTCCTGTATTCAGACCCACGAGCACCTTTCCCCTGAAAGGTACCAGCCATTTCTAATTCTTGAGCCTTTCTGAGGGGGTGTTGTGAAATTTGGCTCTACTTTTCCGCATCATCAAGCATGTACTTGACTTTTCTCACAATGTTAAGTCAAGTACAACTTGTTCCTCAGCTCTCCAGCTTTCAAAATGCTGTCATTGTGTCTCATTTGTTTTTCCCCTCTTAACTGCCATTCTTTGTCCTTGTGGGTTTTCAGGTCCCTTTGTTTATCTCTTGACTGTCATTTTGGTGGTGTTTCAGGGGAGATCAGAAATCCTGCTGCATCTTTTCAATTTGTACTGCTTGACAAGAAGGGACAGTTTTCTTTTTATCTCCTTCTACCTGTCCTGGGTTGGAGCTCACACTTTCCCCAGACTCCCATGATTCTAGTCATGATGTGGATGCCACATTCTAGTCCTCTAGCCTTGGGCCATTCAGAATTCAGGGTCTGGGGCACCAGCTTCTTTCAGCATGGCTCTTTCAAGCACATCTTGACCAAAAAATAACCCATTTTTTCACTTTCCCACTAATCTTTCCAAAAGATTAATAGTATTTGATTCTTCCCACTCCCTCATTCCCCTCCCCATTTTAATCCATTGCCTAACCCTGTTAATTCTGCCTTCATGATTTCTAGCAAAATTGACTTCTTTCTTTCCACTCCTACAGCTCTGCCTTAAATCTGGGCAATCACAATGGCCTCCTCACCTTCCAGACTATTCTAAAAATGTTCGCCATGTTTTGATGACTTTAACTTTACCATTGTGGGTGGAATAAAATTCAAGCTCTTCTGGCAATTTGAGATCCTTTATGATTTCACCTAGTACACTTTTCTGATTTTATACTTTATGATCCCTCTCTTAATTAACCCCACAAGCTGTCTCCCACCACTGAACTTGCCTGTGTCTACTCTTTGGAGGGTGACACCCTGTTTCCCTAGGTGATTTCTGTTTTTCCTTTAGAGTGAGCCTCACTTGTCTAGGGCAGTTATATTTGTTTGCTTTTGTTTTTGTTTTTGATACAGACTCACTTATGGATGGGCATTTCCCTTCCTTGAGGTTACCTGTTCCAGTTAGCTTTTAAAAACTCTTAATTCTTTGTTGGCAGAGAGGATGGAAGAGATGATCGTTCCTGGAACTAATGACAACATCCTTCTGGAAATAAATCCTTCTTCAGAGAACCAAGATTGATTGAACAATAAGGAGATACCTTAAATTTAAGCTTCAGATTTAGCAGGATCAGTGGCCAAAGCGGAGTGGTGGAATAGAATGGCAGAGGACTAGCAACTGTTGTGACGAGAAATCCCCAGCTGGTCACAGCCCTTTAGGGTAATGTAAGGTGCAGCATCTACATCTTATGGCTAAAGAATGACCACGAATGATCTTTTGATGTCAAATGAAAAATGCTCATACCTGAGTGGGATGCAAGTTCCTGATGATAATGAAAACATACGTGGAAAATGCTACACCATAAACTTGGTGTCATGATGCCTCCACGATTCTTTATGGCTATAAACCATTTAACGTTCTTCAATAAAAGCTCAGAAAAGGCCGAGTAGCATGCAATTTTCTTTGGCAAAAAACCCCCAAAACTTGGTTTAAACACAGTGAAAAGGTTTGTGTGGGTTCAAAAGGGGTGACAAAGACACTGTTTTTTGCTATCATTGGCCAGCTATCAACTTTTATGTCCAAAACAAATGACTCTGCATGGAAGTAGTTAAAAGACCGAAGTGAACTAGTCCAGTTCTTTTAAAGATATTATTGCTATGCTATCCTCCCGCATTTGAAATCTGTGTTGGGAGATAGAGACCACTTCAACTCAATGAGTCACTTGTACTTCCTAGCCAGAACAATTAAACTTCTTGTATAAAACATGACCTGAAGCCTGCCCTTCGCCACATCATCCCACCTCGAAAACTCCCAGGGGTCAGCTTTGACATTTAACAGCTCGCAAATTCCATTTCTTAGCTGATGAGGCCAACTTCATGCTTTTACAAATGACTATTAGGTTATTGCAAAGTTTCTTCTTCAATGTTTTGGGTAATATATAAAACGTGTTGTCAGTTCCACTGCCTGCCTGGACACCATTACACATGCCTCTTTATCATGATGGTGATAGCACTGGTAAGTCGGCCTCAGCAGGAGTGAGAAAAAGACAGCCCATCTCCTATTCCTCCCACCAACCCCCATGGAAAGAAAGAAAGAAAAGAAGGAAGGCAAAAAAAACATATCCCAATACATATAGCTGTACGATCCATCGAGCCAGTATTCCTACATTACCCTACCAGTTGCTGAAATAGTTAATGCATTTTGCAAATTTGCTGCTTCTTTATTGTTAGCAGCTGAGCAGCTTTTCCGATGGCTATTGATCTCTTGCCATAGTTTGCATACAATCCCCTAACACATTAGCTCACTTTCACTGCAGTCTTGCAGATTAGCTCATCTGCTTTATGTTCTTTGGGGTGTAGGTGTTGAATGTTGAACATGTCTTAATTTTTCATTCCTTAAAGGCATTTGCAACAATTGCAGGTGCTTAATGAGTTTGATCTTCTTTGACAGCATGTGTTGGACCTTCCTACCAGAAGGGACAGTCTGAGTTTCATGTATTCCTGTGTTGGTATCTACGGTAGGTGGATTTGCGTGGAAAGGGAGAGGAGTTTTTGGTCACTTTCCTGCGTTTCTCCATTGTATCTGAAGCCCTTCCTCTTCCTGGAATGTATATTTGACATTATTGCAATGAAGGTCCTATTTTTGTCCACTTTAACATAAGAGAGGCCCCTGCCACTTCCCTTCGAAACCAACAGTTTTCCCTCTGTTTAAAGCAGTTCATTTTTCTTTATATATTACGCATACACACTCTACACTTCCTGCTCGGGACTCATAAACCAGTTTCAAAGACAATCACGCTTCATCAAGTGAATTAACCATAAGGATGTGGGAACATTGCTGCTTCCTACCTCCCAACCCTTCCCAATGTACACAGTGTTCATGCAACCTTATGGCCAATCTAGCTATGGCTCCTCTTCGCCACTTATCCCAACTTCTGATCTCAGAGTAAATAAAAGGTCCAGGGCTATCTGTTTCTGAGCTGTTTCTCTCAGGTCCTTGCATATTAACAGTAATAATGCACCACCTCTAGGGCTCCACCCCTAGTTCTGTCTCCACCTTTGTCTCCATCTGTGTCTACATCCACAGCATCGTTTATCTGTCTTCCTCAGCATGGATGCACAGGCCTTTGGTTTGCTACCTACCCGTAGGGGACAGGGAAAAGAAGATGAGCAGGGCTCAGCTCCTTTCCCTAAGGAAAAACTCAGAGTAAGAGGCAGAGCTATTAAAAAAGACACATTTCCATTAAATGGAGCAAGAGTAGGACTAAACGAAGTGGTATGAAAGCTAACAGGAAAGACTGAGGAGCTCTTTCATGAATTTGGGAAGGTTTCAGAGTGGGTGAAACCTCCTGACGGTGAGTAGGAGTCTGCAAACAGAAACGGGGGTGGTGATATTAGAGGTGGGGAGAACAGGATGTGCAAAGGTACTCAGTGAAATGTTTGGTGCATTTGGGGAACAGCAAGAGAGCCCTGGTGGTGGCAGGAGCTCGGGCTGTGTGGGCTGGAATGGCAGAAGCCCAGACCCCAGGGAAGGAAAAGACCTATGAGCTCATCGTCCCTTTTCTCCAACTCTTCCTTATCGATCTCAAAGCCAAAGTGTCCATGTTCTCATCCAAGGCTGGCCCAGGGAACTGGACATCTCTTTGAACTAAAAGAAAGGAGGTCAAGAAGAGAGACAGGCTAGAAGCCAGGTCACAACCTTGCTTCTCCACCGTCAAACACACTTTGATTTTACATGGGGAGGTCTGTGTGCTTTCTAAATTTGAGTCACTCAGCATTTAGGTAATGTGCTATTTTTAATCTGTTTGCTAAAGTCAGCCCTTCCTCATCCTTTAATCCATTTCCCTAGATCTAAAAAAGGATAAAATATCTTTTGATGTACCTTCACATAACTGCAATTGACTTATTATTTGAGCTGGCCTTGAGATCAGTGATGAAAAACAAATTATTTATTGTCTTTCCTCTTTCCCCATGCACACAGGGAAAACACTTTCCCTCCCACAGAGCAACCAAGAAAGCTCCATTGTACCCCATCTAGGGGACAGTTTGATTCCTTACTCCATTTCGCTCAAGCAGGACTGCATGCCTTTGAGTTACAAAAGGTATTGCACTGCGGCGATCACAGTGGAAATTAGAACACTGTATTTCCAGATAATATTCACCCGATTTCTTATTTAGGAAAACTGTAAAACTATGCTTCAAGAGATATAGTAATAGTTTAGCTCATAAGATTCTTTTACCAAGATTACTAGAAACTTAAAAGAGTCAAATGCACTTTTTCTCTATTTTTAAATATTAAGTTAACCATTAAACAAGAATTATACTTTGTGAGATAGCAAAAACTGAAGACCAAGTTACCATTGGAAGTTAAGTTAAATGCCATGGCTAGAGTTCAAAAGCATGATGAACAGTGTGCCAGGAATAATCTGTGTCAAAACAAAAGACACCTAATTGAATGGAACACCTGACACCTACATAATTTTATTAACCAATGTCACCCCAATTAATTTAATTTAAAAAGAAACAAGAAAGAAGACATCTAAAGGGAAAGACAGCTACTCATATAATTTTCTAAACATTTACAATGGAGAGGCCAGTTGAAATGTCAAAAATGAATCAAAATACACTAAATGTAGTTTCATGCATATGGCATAAAGCAAAATTCCTATTATAAAGCATATCTACTCAAATAGGACAATAATTAAAATATCACAGAAAATTAGAAGTGTAAAGTAGAATACAGTTTTGTGAATATAATTTTCAAGAGTTCTCATTCACAATCTTATATAAGGTTTGATATTAAATTTATTTCCACAACATGATAATGATACGAATGTCAAAAGTAGTTTTGCATGATATATAATTCCTATTTAAAAATATTGTTATGTATACACATCATTATTACTGTTAATATGCAAGACTCCTCACTCTAGGACTATATATAATTATTACTGTGTTCATTTTCCCTTCGAGATTTTATGTGATTATATAACACACACACAAAAAGCAAAACAATATAAATGTAGATTCATTCATTGTTAGTCCCTCATAGAAGTGTGAGGTTTTGTGTGTGACTGTGTAATCATTTATAATTTATGTAACAATCATTTACTGAGTTACTACTTGGTGCCAGGCACTTTGTCAAGTGCAAAGATCTGTACGTTCAATGTTAGCCTCAAAACAACTGCAGGGCATAGGCAACATGAGTCCCATTTTACAAAAGAAACGAGAAAACAAGCCCGAGAAATTTCAAAGCATCAGCTGAAGTTCAAAGCAGCACAGTTCAGACCTGAACCTGTTTGTTCAGACTTACTTCCACCTGAGCTCTTAATGTCTACTGTGTATTACCTTGCTGCTCTTGCGGAAGTGGGCGTCTGATCCTCAGCTGACACTCGTGGTAGGCTGGATTAATTTTCAACCTAAAATAAAAATGGGCAGTTGTGACGTGAGTTATTGACAGTAGCAACTACTATCTTCATAGCTGGTTCTAGGAAATTTCCAACCCAGCAGTTCTCTGTGTTTATGTACCTGATCAGTCACACTTGCTATCATTGAAATCAATTTCCTCTTCCCTGCATCTTACAGGGAACAAAACCAGTAATAACTGCCATCTGCTGCCTATTCTATATGGCTTCATTTTAGCTCTGGAGTCATTCTCTAGAGTTGGTTGTAAAATTCTGAGTTACAGCATCACTTTTGAAAAAGAGAAGATCATGAGATACATAGTTTACAGCTTTTCAAGCTGGACTCGAGGACGAGGCGTTTCCGTTGGTTAGCCATCTCTGTCATACATCAAAAGCTAAAAATAGTCACGATTTTGTTGACAACCTTTTTTTAGGTGGATTACATATTTCCTCACATTCAAGAAGGAAATATTTTGAACATAAACAACTTTGCTTCAGAGGCATTGTAACATCATGTGATAATAGCATGATGTCATGTCATCGGAAGTAGGACTATGTCGAATGCTGTGATGGCCCTCGATTTTTGTACTTTTTCAGCATCTCCCTTTCACTGTGTCCCTCTGTGGCTATCATACCTTGATATACCTTCTGCCTTGCAGACCCACTACAGAGCAGCTGCTATAGAGATAAATAGGGCCAATACCACTTCCAAAGCCCTAGTACCTATCACACCTACCTACATGTCAACAGATCATCAGGAAAGAAAAAACACTACTTCATCAGTACTTCTGGTGTGCTACATGCTGGGCTCGATGGTAACGTGTCATTCTACATTGCTCTACTCGCCCATCTGTGGAGTAGGAGGTCGTTAGCTGACACTCAGGTGAGTGGAGACCAAGTCATCTGTGTGTGCCCCTTTATGACCGTGTTCAAACGGAGTCCAAGGCAAATGCACATGCAGTTCCCCTCTGTGCACAGTGCAGGAGAGCCACTAATTTGCCCAAGACCTTGACTTTGCACTCATCGTGCTTCCACTATGACCCAGATGGTTGATGTTGTTGGGTGTGCAAATTTTTCTCCCAGAATGTGGTACATACATCTGAAAAAACCCTCTACTTTTGCAAAATGCATCCCTTTTGAAGGAAATAGGGGTGGGCAGTCAAAACCTGTGCACCTTTGCAAAACAGATAACTTCCAAATGATACTAATAAAAGTATGTTTTTAAATATCTCAAATTTACAGTAAATAAATACCAAAAGAGAGACTGGGCTTTAGAAAGAAGGTCAAAGGGCCCTCAATGGAGGGAATATTAAGACAAAGGTTAGGGAAGAAGGGGGCCTGGCTACAGGGGAAAGGGTGAAATGCACACGAAGCAGGCAGAGCCACCCAGTGAGCACATCTTAGACAGAACTGGCCACACTGAGCCAGGAGAAAGCAGAGGAAGGGACAGGGCCTTGGGGATCCCAGCAGTCAGTGGGTTTGGTGTACTTTACATTCTGTTTCTGTGACTCTATGGCAGGAAAGAGTCACACACTCAGAAAAATCTTCAATGAACGGCAAGGACATACGCCAGTGCCCAGATGCCATTCGTTTTCTTATTCTCAACAGCCTATCATTTATCGATGTGTCAGACATTTATGGTAAGAGAGAAGACCCTACTGCCTTCGTGGTAAATCATAGCACGTTGTCTTTTGTTTATCAAATATTTGTCATTGGAAGAGTAAACCCTTAAGTCCTTTGATCTGACAGTGTGTGTGTGTGTCTGTGCGTCTGTAGGCTTCTTTGGAGATCAGATGTGCTGGACAGAGCCGAACTCGCTCATACCCTGGGGTGGGGATGGGGAGAGAGTGTGCCTGAGGCCTTTTCCACCATGTGAATTTAGGCAAGTAGTTCCCTAGTTCTTAGCCTTCTCCTCAGCTGCAATAGGGGTAATAATAACTCTCTGTAATCCTCCATAGTCACTCTGAGCTAATTTGTGAAAATGAGTATAAAGTGCTCAGTGAAAAAGATTCCTAACTACAACTTAATAAAAGGGGATGGTGGTGAGTTCTTCTTCTGCTCTGGAGTTGCTGATTATTACAAGGATTTTGATATGCCAGCTGTCACATCCCGTGCCCTTTATGGGAGTTAATTCTATGACAACCTGTTCGGGGAAAGCAAAATTATTCCACTAGTTGGTTAACACCAAGGCCTTAAGCTTACTTTGATAAATGTATCTAATATCTATTAGGTGCTAGGCATTTTTGCCAATACTGTGCTGAGCACAATAAAACCCATTTCCTATTCTAAAGAAGCGAGTAATGAGTGGGAAATCCTGTGTGGAAATTGGTGCTACACAGCCACAGAAGTGGATGTGGTAGAAAGAGCACAGATTATAGAAATCGATCAATCTGGGTTCAAAAATCTGCTCCATAATTAACCCATGAAGAAACTGCCTGGGGTCCAGGTCTCAGTTTCTCTTAACTTCAGATAACCTGGATCTATCTTTGGAGAGTTTAAATAAAAATAAAGTATCTAGAAGTAGGCACTTTTCCAACTCCTGACACATGGTGCCATTCAATAAATGCAACAACGGCCTAAAGGACGCAGCAGATCATTTTGATGGGAACAGATTAAGGAAGGGTTTTTATGCAGGAGGCAGGGTTTGAACTGGGCTTTTAGTGGGAGACCACGTAGTATATGCATCATCTGCCTGGGACATAGTAATGTTGTGTTTATTTGTTTTGCAGAGACTGATTTGACCTAAATCAAGATAAATTTAGAAGGCCAAAAGTCAGTCCATCAAAATGGGAAAAACTCAGATCAAAAATTCATGGTTGACTTTTTTTTTAAAAGGGGAAAGTAAATGAGAAAGTGAATATGCAATGTATCGACAGTCCATTCAGATGCTGGTGACCCTGCAGTGCACTTGGGGAGGCCTCAGCTCAGTCACGGGGGAGACATTTCCTGCACCCACTGGGACCCACATGCCTGCCCAGCCCTCTCGCACTGGGTCAGAACAGTTGGCCCCAGCGATCAGAGCACAGCTCTTCACCGTGGCAAAGAGACAGCAGGACAGCAGGATAGCAGGACAGGAGAACTGTGATTGATTTCTCTCTCTCTCTCTCTTTTTTTTTTTAAGGGACAGGGAAAAAGTGTTCTGAGAGACACAAGGCTCAACAAGTTGAATTTGGGATTTATTCCCGGTATTACTTGGATTTTCAAGAATTTTTGGAAATCTTGCCTTTCGGCCACAGCACTCCTCAGCAATACAACTTATTTGCCAAATTCATTTCAAGCTCTTGAATTTACAGTTAAAAGAGAAATAAAAAAGGCTTTCATTTGTTCGTAAGCTGTTTATTTTGCTTGTAAAACCAATCATAATGTCTCCCCAATAAAAAAGAGAAATGCATGAAAGTTTTAACTCCAGAAAACTTAACTGTTGATGCCTGAAATTACCCCCAGGCAAAGCCAGAAGACATTTTTAATGAGACTGAGTTTTTCCCTTTGAACTGGGGAGGGCACAAGCCACAAACCTGCTCAGAAAACTCTCCCTTTATCCTTCTCTAGAATGCTCCCCTTTAAGGCAGACTGTGGCTAAGCTTCGGAAGGGAAGCAATCCCTTCTAAGGCCTGAGCAGCAGGGAGCAGGTATCAGTCTTCTATTTCTTTAGAGCACTGGGGATGCTTAGCATGCAGGCAGGTACCCTGTGGCTCAGCTTAGGGTCCTGACTGTGAGTGAGTCTGGACCTGTCTCCCCTCTACCCCTGCCTCTTCCCACTGCCACCACCTCTCACGGCTCACACACACAGCCTACACGCAGACTGCAGCAATCGATGGGCTGGCCATTTACTACAGATAGTAAAAACGTTATGAAACCAACCACTCCCCCCTCCACTAACCACCAGGCTGATAGGCATACTGAGCAGCAAAATCCTAACGGAAATGAGGCGAAACACAAGAGCCAGTACTAAAGGGAGCATTCTCCCGTTCGTTTTCAGACCTACTAAGACTAGCCCTGGCCATATGGGATCCTGTTTTGCCGAAGATTTGGATATGAATCAAGGGTTTTTGTTTCTTTGGGTTTAAAACCTTTTCATCACTTTTTCCTTCTAGCACGAAAATACAACACTAACTACTTTACCAGGAGGAGCATAAGTGTTTGAAAAATAATTTTGCCCCCTGCCAGCATCTGCTATTGACATCAGCGTTGGTTCTGATTTGTTCCCGGCTCTCCGAATTATTTTTGTTCTCACTGGGAGTCTTCTCCTTTTGTGAATACGAAGGCAGAGCATCTGTGGCGCCAAAAAATAGGTAAATAAATAACTTTCTATGTGGAAGCTTTGCACCCGGGAAGCACCTTTCCCAGGGGACTTTCTAATACCCTCCTTCTGATGAGTCACGGCAGTCAGGAGGAGGCCAGGCTGGACACAGCCGGCAGCCCCGTGGCCGGGCTCTCCGGAGATGGGGCGGACACCCTGTTTTGGCTTCATCATGAAATAACACACATTAAGTACATTCTTTTCATCTTCAAAACACAACTTTAAGTCTTCATCCCTTAATGCTTCCTATGGGGTGAGGTCATTGTGATTACACCATCCCTCTTGTAACTCTTTTAACTACTTATCCTTCACTTATCTGACTTCCCCTTTTACTGAAACCGAGGCATCAACTTGCAAGCAAAACCGTAAAACATAAGTCAATCAATAAATCAGTAAGTCAATCAAACAAAGGCAAAAGGAGAACACGGTCCATGCTCCCAGACATGCGCTTCTTAGCCTTCTGTGTTGTGGGGGCCCCTGGGCCCCTCAACTTCTCTCTCATCAGTGAAAAGGTGTCCTTCAAAGCACAGCAGGATGTCATCAGAAAGCAAATGTGCTCTTGGAATATTTGAGGATAGGGTTTGGGGACATATTGGAGGATAGGACTGTGACCTAAGGGTAACAAGTGTCCTCTAAGAGGAGAAGGTAGGGAAGCCCAGGCTTTGGTGAGTTCAGGCCTGATTCAACCACTTGCTCAAGGGTGTCCTTGAGAAATCGAGGTGTCCTCTTAATGGGTGGAACCACGCCCCGTGCGTCTGTGGAGACTTAGTGAGATCAAGGAGGGAGGCTGTCTAGTTCTCTGCCTGGTACGTGGGAAGCGTCAAGTAGACGTGAGCTATGAGTGGATGATGGTGCCTTTCTGCAAGACAACCCGGAAACTCTTGAGGAGTTAACTGTACTAGAGCACAAGGCAGCAGACAGAGTGGACCGGGCTTGAGTCTTCCAGAACTGCACCTACTATCAGTCCTTCACAGGGAAGCTCTGCCAGCAGGTCTACCACCATCAAGCAATATGGCTTCTCAGAGCTTGTAACCAACCCAGGGCGAATTGGGGACTGAAGGAGACAACGGAATTAAACTTCTCAGGTCATAGCAGTCTCTCAGTTGGTGTGGCTTTCTTCTTAACATTTTTTATCCTTATAAGCATGGACAGCTTAGAAACTCTATGACTGAAAAAATTCTTTTATGTATTTCCTTTCTGTCATCTTTTTATTTAATCCTCATCCGAGGATATGTTCATTGATTCCAGAGAGAGTAGAAGGCAGAGAGAGAAACATTGATGGGGGAGAGAAACATTGATCAGCCACCTCCGGCACACGCCCTGACTGGGGATTGAACCCACAGCCTAGGTATGAGCCCTGACTGGGAATCAAACCCACAACCCTTTGGTGCGAAGGATGACACTCCAACCAACTGAGCCACCTGGCCAGGGCTCCTGTCATCTTGTTAATAAACCAGACATAAATACTCATTTCCATTCCCCTTTGTGAGGGATACAAAAAAAACAAAAAGGCAAATAACGTTGCCATTGATTATTTTATGAAAAATAAAATTTAATGAAGACTATGGTGCTTGAGCATTTAGCTAAAGAACTTGCATGACAAATAACTCCTGAAAACTATGCTTGACTGATGATGAGAAGAAACAGTATAGACAGTGAGTTCTGTAGGAGTTCAGGAAGCCGGTCTGGCTGGTTCACCATTAGGGAGTGTTAGAAGATAAGGCTACAAAGTTTGAAAAATTGAGTGGGGACAGATTATGGATAACTCAGGAATTTGGACTTTCTCCTGCAGCTGGTTAATGGGAAACCATAGATGCTTTCCACGCAAGGGAGTTAACACAGTCAGGGATCTGGTTTAGCGTTATTAATCTGGTAGCAACGTGAAGGGTGAACTGGCCATAGAAAAGCAACCAAAGGCAGGAGGACAGCCAGAGGCACGAACTGTTGCAATAACCCAGAAATGGGTGGTAAGAGCCTGGGCCAGGCAGTCAGGCAGGAAAAGAAGAGACAGAAAGAACTGTACCAAAGATCTCGAATCATCCTTTTTTTTCAAAAAGAGAATTAAAATGTTCGATTTATTACTGTGAAATTAGGATAAAGTCTGCGAGTTTTTCACAGGGCAAGAACACTGTCAGAGATCAAACATATTATGAAATTGATGAGAGATGATAAAATTATAATTTTGTTGGATACTCTGCATTCTTTCATAAGTGAGGAAATGGACATTCATCCAGACCAAGTCAAAAAATGTTTTATAAACATCCATGGAACATGATTTACCTGATAATTCATAGCCAGCTCTTCTATAAAAGAATTATTTTAGTAGGATAGGGTTCTGAAAATTGGGAAAGTAGGGAGGTCACATATGGTTCCATTTCATAAATTCTAGGTTATAGAAAGTTCACATATTGCAAAGGCAAGACTTAGAAACTCTGAACAGAGAGACTCGACTGATTTGTGAGGTTGTCATTGGTGTTGAATGAGCAGCTGCCATAGTTAGGCAAAACTATCCCATCATTATGAAACAAGGCAAAAACCCCGGGTCCGTACCAGAAATATGACATTCAGTCTGTTGAAGAAGCTCAGACTGGGTCAAATTGATGTGATTTAAGTGGATATCTAACTTGTCTAGTTCCTTGTTCCTTTAGTTCACTGCAAAGCTTTGTCTGTATCAAATAGCGTTCTTTTGTTTTCTCTTCCTCTCTTTCTCTCTTATCAGTTGGGCAATCCCAGAATGCCATTCTTAGCCTTTGAGTAAGTTCTCAGTCATCTACGGAAGCCAGAGTTCCAAAGCTTTGGGACGTCATGAAATTCCATCTTTCTTCCCCTAATATAGTATAGCAATGTGAACCCTTTCTCTCTGCTCCAATCACTGTCACAATACATGCAGAAATCACCATCAGTCAGGAGAAGCAGCTCACCCACTGCCAGAGAAGTTCTTGGCATGACACACAGCACAGTTCGAGAGTGGGGACATGATGCTTCAGCCAACAGTCACTCTCCTCCCGGGGCAGGTGGTAGAGGGGGGTTCAAGGAAAACACAGGTTTTCTGGTCAGACTGGTCGGAGTCCCATCAGTCTTGACCACCTAGGAATTACATACATTAGTTTTAATAAAACACTATATAGCCCTAGTAGCTTAGGCAACAGAAATTTCCTTTTTCACGGTCCCAGAGCCTGGAAGTCCAAGAACAGTCATCAATGGTGGTTTCTTTGGAGGCCTCTCTCCCTGGCCTGTAGAGGCATCTTCTCCCTGTCTCCCCAGCTCTCTGTGATCTAACTCTCTGATCAGATTTCCTCCTAGACAGACCTCAGGCATTTGGGTCAGGGCCCATCCTCGAGACCTCCTTTTAACGTAATCACCTCCTGAAAGGTCCCACGGCCAAATAGAGCTGCATTCTAAGATACTGGGGATTAGGGATTCAACAAAGAAGGGGGCGGGGGGGGGGGGCGTTGATTGAGCACATTACATGTATTCTAAGGCCAATTAGTTGGCCATTCTCTGTCTTCGTCATTTATTTGGAATAAACCTTGAACGCAGTCAAGTTTGAAGAAGTGCAGGTGTTGATGTGAGGTAAAGACCATGCCTGACGTCCCCAGGATGGACGCCATTGTTACAGCACAAATGTATTCACCGCAATCTTTGCTTTTCACTTTTACTGCCAAGGTTTGGTTGGTTGTTGTTGTAAATAGCATCAGGCTTATTTGACGCATTGATAATCAAGGCATACAATTAAAAAAAACAAAAAACAAAACCTGTGTTTCTTAGAGGAACTGCCAAAACTAGCACATTATAAATATTAGGGTATTCACCCGGACTGAATCTCTATAGATGTGCAACTGATTTATAACTCACATACTTGGAAGTTACTGCAAACGAGCTGGCATTTTGTCCCATCGATCTCTATATAACAATACTTCTGATTATTTTATTTCTTCTTTGCTCCCAACTTCCACATGAAATAATCACAAGACCTACTTGCTAAAGATCTTGATAATACACCCTTTCTTTCCATCTTTGTTGCTCCTATCAGAGACCAAGTCTCCAGCAATGTTCTGGTGACAGGGGCACGTCTGGGGTCGGGACTATTGCAATGGCTTTTCCCTGTTTTGTCTCCTTCCCATCCTGCCATGCCAGATTCATAAATTCTACTGCCAGGCTAGTCTTTAAAACTGCGAATGGAACTGCCTGTCTAACTTACTTCTGATCTGGCAATTGTTTGATACCGTATATAGCAGTTTATCAGAAACTATTTTCACACTGAGACTGACATGGAGGATCAAGTTCCCATGTGTGACAGAGTCCCAGCAGTAAGTAATCCACGCAGAGGTTGTTCCATCATGGACATTGGCATGACTGCTCCCTGCCATTCTATTCTTTGATCACAACTAACACTGGATCTGTCTAGGCTGGCGCTGATCTACAGAATCCGGTCCAAGTTGCTTTTCAAGACCTTCAACAACGGTACAACAGTAAGATCCCTTCAGTCAGGCTGTGGCTGCCCTCCCTCCTGCTGTTTGGAGGTCCCTCCACTTGTTGCCTCTTGGAATTCACTTCCCCACCCTGTTACTTGCAACTTGCCATGAGCAGGTGCCTTGGTGCCTGGCCATGGCATCTCAACGGTGCCTTCTTAGCATTTATGCCAACAAGCTCTAATTATTTGTTTGCCTGCCAGCCTCCCTCCTGGCCTCAGAACTCTTCTGCAATGTTCCTTTCGCCCTTCTCTCTCTAGTGCCTTCAACAGGTGGATGCAAGGAACACCTGAGATGAGAATTCAGCCAGCAGGAAAATAAGAGATACTTTCTATACCTAAATATTTTTAATTTTCACCGTGTTTACGAATGGCTTCATGAAGAAATGAGAATAAGGACAGAAAGAAAGCAAGAAGCACAGGTGAGACTAGAATAAGGAAGAGGGAGGAAGGAAAGGAGCACTTGCCCTGAGCTCAGGCCGCCCCCGCCCCCAGGCTCTCCCCACCCACAAGCACCAGGACTGCATTTAAAAAGAGGGAGATGTGGGCTTCCCAGTCCCGCTCGCAATAAATGTGCCGGTCTTCCTGCCTTGATGCTGTGCTCCTTGTGTCTTGTGCTGTTTGAGACTGTGCTCAGCTCTGATCCCCTTCTCTTTCCTTCCTGTCTTGGTCCCAATTCTGCATCTCACCTCATAAAGCTCAGTGGCAGAGAACCATATCTGAGGTGGCTTGCCCATCGCTCGGGGGCAGCCTTTGCAGGAATCTCTAAGAGAGTGGCTGGGAAGGAAATAAAGAAGGAGGAGGAGATGTAGCTTAGATGGAAAGAAAAAAAAGAGGGAGGAAATCAAGGGAAAAAATGAGAAAGCAAGAGTGAAAATGAGAAAGAAGGGGATGTTTTTTTAATAAAAAGGGAAAAAGAGCAGAAGAAAACAGCAAGGGAGAGGGAGGGAGAAATAAAGTCATTTTGTAGACTGAGCTTGCCTGTGAACTGTAATATTCCATGTTCTTTTATTTCTACTCGGATTATTCACTCAAATCCCATTTAGCACACAAGCATAAAAACTAATCCTTAAATGTCCCATAGGAATGGCTTTGATTTGACAATCCTGAGAGAAGTCACAAAACTGTGACTCAAGCGAACTTGACTAAAATTGTTCCAAGCACAAATTATTATTACGAAGCTCTTGGCTGTGAACAATGACAAAGTCCGGGTGAGGACTTACTGGGAAAACCACACCCTGCTCTGGCCTCTGCACTGAAGGGGCACATTGACCTTGATGATAAGACAGACCACACAGCTTTCCACAGAGGACCGAGGCCCAAAAGCTTAACAAACAAGAGTAGTCTAGAACTGCCAGTCATGATGGTGTTTCTCATGTGCAAAAAAAAAAAGAGAACATCTTGCCAATTTTTAACCTTTGCCCTGGGTCAGAGTATTTAGATGATCACATGATGACCACAGCTCATACACATCTTCTGTTAAACATTTTTAAAGGAAATCAAAAGAAATGTTTACTAATGCTCTAGATAAACATCTACCTTCTCTAACGTAACTCCCACTTAATAAAGTTATTCTCCCACACGGCTCCATTTAGCACAGAACTGACTGAACAGGGATCTTTATATACAAGGAAAATGATAACTTTAAAAGCTCCAACAACTCAAGTTTTTTCATATCCCAAAGATGGTGTTTATGTCACGGTTTTAGCAGATGGGTATCAAGCACAAATCGCGTAATAAGCCCTCCACGGGAAAGTAGGGAGACAGTCTTCTCTAAGACAATCAAAGGTAAAAAGTGTCGTCATTATTACTTTTATTCCAACAGAGGATCTATATTTTAAGGTTCTGAAATACTTGTAGTCCAGACCAATTTTAAATTTAAGATTGAGCCAATCCTCTTAAATGCTACTTAGAAAAAAAAAAAATTTCTCTTTGGCATCTTCTCTAGGTCAAACCCATGAAGTCCCGTTGAAGTGGACTCTTCTTTAGTCCTGGATGATGGTGGGGAGGGAGTCTCAGCACGTTCGCCACCCCCGCAACGCCTCCGTGTGTGCCGGTGCCCCGTGTGCCGACCCCAAGCCAGGGCGGCTTGATCTCAGCTGTGTCCGGGCCAGCTGTCTGCCCTATAACTAGGTAGTGTGTAACGCAATAAAACACAAGCCCTCAAGGAGAGCTACAGTATCTCTGAAAATCACACTGAATACTTTGGAAAGCCTTGAAAAAGAAGGTTATTACAAATATTTCTGTTGAATTAGGTGTGGGCAAGATGATTGTAAAAGATGGGGAGAATTTATAAACATCTACAAGGGTTCTGGTTTCGGAATACTCTGCACATCCCTGTGTTTTTGGCCTCACTTTAAAGGAGCTGGAATTGAGAAATCACAAGATGAGGCATTACAAGGTGAGTGCAAGGTCTGTCCGGAAAAAGTCCAACCATTGTTAATGTAACAGGAACGGTTTGCATGACATCGCTGCAACCTGGCAGCCAAGGAGAGTGGACTGGAGTGCACATGTGTGATCAATGACTTCACTGTACTAGTCAGTGGGGGCGGTAGATGCCGTTGAGTGAGCACGTGTACTGTGTGGCCGTCGCATTCAAAATGACTGAGTGAGCAGAGCAGCGAATCTGCATCAGATTTTGCGTTAAGCTTGAACATTCCTCCGCAGAAACTATTTGGGTGATTCAGAAGGCTGCAGCTATGGGCAACTGGTGTCTGGCAGCTTCATCACGACAATGTGCCCACTCATGCATTGTGTCTCGTGCAGAGTTTTTTTTCCGAAACATTTACTCAACCAGGTGACTCAGCCCCCCTACAGCCCAGATTTGGTGCCCTGCAACTTCTGGCTTTTCCTCAAACAAAAATCACCTTTGAAAGAGAAGAGATTTCAGACCATTGATGAGATTCAGAAAAATACAACGGGCAGCTGATGGCGACTGGGAGAACTATGTGAGGTCCCAAGGTGCCTGCTTTGAAGGGGACTGAGGCATCACTGTCCTATGTAAATGTTTCTTGTGTCTTGTATCTTCTTCAATCAATGTCCCTATTTTTCATAGTGCATGGATGGATACTTTCTGGACAGACCTCATACGTGAAAAGACTACGTAGGATTCAATCAGGCAGCCCAGGCACAGAGAAAAGGCTGGGGTTTACAAGAAAAAGGGTAAAGAATACTTGTACAGTTACTCATCTGAAACACAATTCAAAGTATGTATGGGTCGCCTTTGTGATCCTCTCTCTGTAAGGCTCTTTTTTCAATACCCTCACCCGAGGACATTTCCACTGATTTTTTTTTTAAAGAGAGGAAAAGTGAGAGAGGGGGAGAGAGAGAGAGAGACATCGATGTGAGACAGAAACATTGATCGGCTGCCTCCTGTATGCCCCAAGCAGGGATCAAACCTGCTGCCCTTCAGTTATGGGATGGTGCTCCAACCAGCTGAGCCCCGTGACCAGGGTACAAGCCTCTATTAATTAACTCGCCATCTACAGGTCCAATGACTTTCCCAGTAGGATAAGAAAATAACCAAAGTATGTATATGGCAAAGACAGCAAAAAGTACACTGATTTCTCTCTCACCTCAGCCACTTTGAGTAAGACCCGCTCTCAAAGTGTTGGGTTCTTGTTTGTAAAATGGGAAAAACAATACTTGCCAAGCTTACTTCAGTCACATGATGACCATTTCTTTTTTGCGGTGAGAACATTTAATATCTACTCTCTGAACAGCTTTCAAATCTATGATACAGCACTGCTACCTAGCACCACCCCACTGCACATTTGACCCCCAGAATTCAGTAAATTCTAACTGCAAGTTTGTATTCTTGGACCAACATCTCTCCATTCTCACTGCCCGTCAGACCCTGGTGACCACCATTCTGCTCCCTGGTTCTGCAGGTTCGGCTGTTGCAGATTCCGTATCTAGGGAATATGATGCAGTGTTTATCTCTCTGGTCTGACTGATTTCACTAAACATAATGCCTTCAAGGTCGATGTATCTTGTTGCAATGGTAGGATTCCCTTCTCTCTCATGGTTGAATCATATTGATAGCATAAATATTTTATATATAATATTATCCCTATCTTCTTTATCCATGCATCTGTGGATGGACACAGGTTGCTTACATCTCTTTGTCATTGTGAATAAGGCTGCAGTAGATGTGAAAAGGCAGATATGTCTCCTATCCCGTTTTTTCCTTTTAGTGCTGAATCATATGGTAGTACTGTTTTTCCTTTTTTTAAGGAAACTCCATACTGTTTTTAATAGCAGTGGCATGAATGTACATTCCCGCCAATTGTGTACAAGGGTTTCCCTTCCTTGACATCCTTTCTAAGACTAATCTCGTGTCTTTTGATGATAAGTGTGAGGTGGCATCTCACTGTGGTTCTGATTTGTATTTTCCTGATGATTAGTGATGTTGAAAACTTTTCCGTGTACCTGTTGGCCATTTGTACATCTTCTCTGGAAAAAGAATGCCTAATCAGATTGTTTAGTGTTTTGTTAGTGGATTGTATACATTCTTTATATGTTTTGAATATTAACCCCTTACTTAGATAGATGGTTTGCTAATATTTTCTTCCATTCTACAGTTGCCTTTTCATTTTGTTGACTGTTTCTTTTGCTGTGCAGAAGCTTCTTGGTTTGACGTGCTCCCACTTACTTATTTTTGCCTTTGTTGCCTTGTGCTTTTGGTGTCATATAAAAAAAATCATGGCCAAGGCCAATGTCGGGGAGTTGTTCCCTTATTTTTACTTCCAGAAGTGTTACAGCTTTAGGTCTTAATTCTTTAATGCATTTGAAGTTAATTTTTGCATGTGGTGTAAGACTGGGGTCAAATTTCATTTTTCTGAGTGTGGTTATTCAGTTTCTCCACACCATTTATTGAGGAGATTATCCTTTCCTCATTGAGTATTCTTGACTCTCTTGTCAAATATTAGTTGACAGTACATGTGGGAGTTTATTTCTGGGATCCTGATTCTGTTCCATTGGTCTATGCGTCATTTTTTTTTTTAACATCAGTGTCATACTGTTTTGATTACTACAGCTACGTAGTATAATTTGAAGTCAGAGTATGATAAGTGTGATACCTCCAGATCTGTTTGTTCCTCTCTCTCGATTGTTTTCCATATCAATTTCACTGTTGTGTTTTTCTATTTCTGAGAAGAATGCCATTGCAGTTTTGGTAGGGATCACATGAGCCTAGAATTGTGTCTTCAAATGTAGTGAGAGAGAAAAATCAGTATATAACTATTCCATCCAATGCATGAATCCATCCAGCTCAAGTATAAATCAGCCTATTCTTCTTCCTCACCCCCTTCTCCCATAGCAACACTGAAGGGAGCAGAGAAGCCAGCCAATGTAGCAGAAGATGAGCAAGAAAAAGAGGGAAAGCCACCCAAACCCCCGGTCCCACTGAAGTCTGCCATCGTGAATCCTGCCCGAGCTGGAGGAGGATATGATGCTAGGTGGACATGGAGTTGTATGAGCACACTTTTCCTGTAATTCCTGAACTTGGAGAGAACAGCACAAAGTGAAGGCTGAGCTCTAGCCAACTCACTTTCTCATGAGTAATTTCATCTTGACATGACTTACTTATCCTTTTACCTATCAGCTTTTTTGTGCCCTTGATCCTAAATGTCTTCTTGCTTCTTCGTCTGTGCCTTGCTCACTCTGACGTGGCATCTAACAGCTTATTTCATCTCAGTTTTTTGGTCGGAACACTGAACCCTCATTCCCTTCCCACTGTGGTGAACAGTAAGATTTTGCAATGACTCCTGTCCACAGTCAAGTCTGTGCCCTCTGCACCGCCAACCCTCACCCACCGCGAGGCGTGTCTCATCATGGAATAAAATGGAACAGTTAATTAGCTATTTTACCTTCCAGCTTGTTTTGTGAGCATTTGCACATCCAGGCAAACATCAAAGAGCAACACAGTATGTAGAACTCGTTAGTGAAGCCTAGAAATAACCCTCCAGAATGGAACTAATGTACACTGTGAGCTCATTCGTATTACGGAGTTGCGGATTCGGTTTTGTTTGCATTTGATGAATTGTGTGTTATGCATGCATTGGAAATCACAGGACCTAATAAGGTGGTGCAGTTTCTTTTAAAAGTCACACACAAATTTGGGCACCTTGACTTATATGGGTTTGTATTTAAAATGGTATCAAAAGCAGGTTTCAAAATGATAAAAAACACTCCTCAATCAATTTCTTGTTAAGGTTTGAATTTTGACAAAGTAGGAAACTCAGAAAACTATTGCAATGATAACTTTTATATACCTGCATCGTGTAATGCGTGAGTACTGGAAATTACTTTCTTTTTACGCACTGTGATCTTTCCCAGTCTCTCTCGCAAACTGCTTTGGATTGGCTCTCTGAACCAGGCTAGTATGAAGCCTCTAGGGAGGGCCCAGCTGCAATACATAAAGCAGCAGCTCTGGTTCATTATTGCATTTTCCCTTCCTCATAACTAGAATGCTAATAATAGAGGCATAGGGTATCACATACCACTATGTTAATGAGAAAATTGGTAATGGTGACATTTAGTTAATTCATAAACCTTTAGTAAAAGTACATAAAATTTTAAGTAATGAGTTGTAGATGATCGCTGTTAATTGCCTTGCCCTGAGTAAGATGATCCTTATATTCCTGCCACTTTTGTTCATTAGTCATTCAACAATCATTTACTGATTGTCTAGAATGTGTTAGGCTCCTTGCTAGGTGCTAGGTGCTAAGGTAGGGTAAGGAACAATACCGCACCTGCTCCATAATTCTGGTGTATTTGCAAAGAAAGGCTTGCAGAAGATCATGTGGATAGATGTTAAGTGTTATAACAGGTTTGCACCAACTTCAGTGATGGAAATTTGAAAAGGCACAATTAATTGATGGGGATGACTTAGGAATAAGTATTTCAGAGAGAAGAAAACCCCTGGATTTTCTAAGCTAGACTAGCTACTCCAAGGTAAATATGATGATGAGGAGGGAAGCATTGTACACCATGAGATGAGCATGTGCTGAAATACCTGGGCCTGAAGGAGCTTAGCACCTTCAGGGAGCTCAGTCATTTCATCAGCAAGAGTGTGCAGTATGAGAAACAAAGTCTCATTGATAAATGAAGACAAGTCCTGGATCACAAAGTATCTTCTAGGCATGCCACAGAATTTGGTGTTTACTCAATAGGCAATGGAGAGCCATTGGAGAACATTTACAAGGAGAAAAATATTTTCAAATTTGTGATTATAGACAGATCATTCTGGCAGCCATATTGAGGATTGGTTAAAACTCAGATTTAAGCTTGGCAAATCTGTGATCAGTTGACGTATAGATTCAGAGGGTCTATTACACGCCTACGTGAAAGTAAAAATTATCTGCCTATATACCTTTTCTGGGGAGAACTTCCATGACATACATTTGACTTTCAATCATTAAAATGAGATGATACTGAAAGCCGAGAGTAGGAGGAAGCATTCATCTGGGTTTGTCTGGGACTTTCCTGGCTTTAGTAACGAGAGTATTGCATCCTGGGAAAATTCTCAATTCCTGGCAAACTGCAATAGTTGGTTACCCTACTGGGAAGTAAGAAGACTGTTGCAATAGTCCGTGTGAAAGGAAGTGAAGATCTGCAGCTAGAGAGAAGGAAGACCTTGAGGGGTAAAGTCCATAGGACTGAATGGCTGATGAATCTAAGGTATGGTGGGAAGGGATAAGCTGAGAACTAAAGCCACATTTCTAATTTTAGTTACTACATTGATGTGGTGACCACAAACAAGAGTGTGTGCGTTTGTGTGTGCATGTAGAAGGATGAGTTCCGTTTTAAACACACAGATATTAAGCGTTTACGAGATTCCAATGGAAACGTCCAATGGGAAGTTCGATGTAAAAACTTAAAAGTTGTAAGAACTATATCTAGGATGGGTCTGTCATTTAGCAAGCCATTATACTGTGGGTATTGACTGAAAAATTTGGGTAAGATTATTTAGAGATGATGTGTACTACGGGATGGCAGTGGTCAAGGAGAGTATCCTGGGAAACGTCTCTACTCAAGGACATCCATAGAAAGCAGACCCTGCCGAGGGTACGAAAAAAGTCTGCTGAGGATTCAAGTAAGGTTGCCAAGAGAAACTGCACTCTCAGAATCCAAGAGAAGACAGATTGCAGTGATTATTTATATCTTTTGAAGTTTTAAATATTTTTCTGGCCACACTGGCCAATGTAAATAGAAAAGAGAAAGAAATTATAATATAAAAATTGGAAAGGAGGAAATAAAATATATTGTTTGAAGCGCCCCATGATTACTTAGAAAGTCAGTTGAAAATATGATTGCAAACAATAAGAGAATTTAATAAGCCGGCTAGAAACAAAGTACATACAGAACGCA
>VMDR010011036.1:0-29386 GCA_007922815.1 Macrotus californicus
ACCTTTCAAACCACTTCTCAGGGGAAAAAAAAAGCTTTTAAGTAGCAAAAGTACTAAATACTTATGAAAATACTGTCAAGAACCAAGAATTTTCTTATACAATCTGCACACTTTATTAGATATGAAGATAATTACTGGTAATTAAACAGTCCCAATAATTTAACAATAATATATCGGCTTAGGGAGACTCAAAGTAATTTTCCATTCTGTTTCAGTAGCAAAAAGATGGTTATTTTTATGGTACATAATATTTAACCTTTATGGTAACAGTGTATCTTCTAAGCGACTACTTATTGGTAAGGGGATACATTCTATTTCATGTTTATATCAGGCAGGCTCCAGAAGAGTAGAAATGAATGAAGTCTCTTGGTCACCACTATATTCTTAGCACTTAAATACAATAGATGCTCAATAAATAGCTGTCCAAGTTTAAATGTTTATTTATGGAAAAGAAAATTAGGTTGAGGGAAATAAAAAATGTATGAATCAAAATTAGGTTAAGCCCTAGGTCATGGGGAATGCTTAGTGACTTGCTTCCAGAGCAGAATATAGAATGGGTGGGGTGGGGTGGAGGGGGGAACCTGGCAAACAAAGACATCAAACAGGTGATCAAGGTTAATACACTCAATGTTATCATATTGTTAGTATGTATGTACCCTTAATATAATGTGATAAGAATGTTACTTTACCTCTGTTGTCTTAAAAAAAAAAAAAAGAAGACATACTTACTGATTTTAGACAGAGGGGAAGGGAGGCAGAGAGGGAAACATGATGTGAGAGGGAAATATCGACCTGTTGCTTCTTCTACACACCCTAACTGGAACCTGAACTGGCATGTGCCCTAACTGGGAATCAAACCGGCCACCTTTTGGTCTAAAGGCAATGCTCCAATCAACTGAGCCATACCCGCCAGGGCTCACCTCTGTTGTTTTGCTCCCTAAAACCCATGATCCCAGTCTAATCATGAAGAAAGCATCAAACAAATCTCAAATGGGGACATTCTATAATATTTCAACTAGTATTCCTCAAAACTCTCATAGTTATCAAAAATAAGAAAAGTATGAGAAACTAGAATTCTGGGACAGAAAAAAGACACTAGGGGAAAACCAGTGAAATCTGAATGAAGTGTGTAATTTAGTTAATAGTAATGTAGCAATTTTGTTTCCTTAGTTGTGACTAATGTACCATGGTATAATGTAAAAAGTTAACAGGAAAAATAGGGTGAGGTATATACACTGTGTACTTTTGGTAAATGTAAACTATTCTAAAAGAAAAAGATTATTTAAATTTTAAAAAAGTTAGGGTAAGAGAAGTAAGGAATACTTGAATCAAAATCCCTTGGAAGCAAATGATAACAAACACTCTTTTGGTCCCTTTATATTTGGTAGTAAGACACAGATGGCATTCTCATACAGTGGAAATAAAGTTATTAATAAAATAATACCATAGGTATTATATAAATCTACAGTATTATGAAGTCACATATGAACAAACCAAATACCCCTTGAATTCTACTTTTCTAAACTATTATTTAGTCCTCAACATTTCAATTAACTAACTCTATGACAAAAATTCATAACATTAGCTGTAGCTCTACACTGACTGAATTATCCTACACCTTTAACTTCTAGTCACTAAAGTTCAAACTCACCTTGATAGTTCCCATTCACTTTACACTTAACTAAACTCAACATCTTCTTTGTGATGTTCCCCTTTGACATCTCCTTCTCAAAGTTACTAAATTTTTTCTTCAATAGATTGCTCTCTTTCCCAATCCTCTTCATTCCCACCATTAATAATTAGTCTTGCACACGGCTATGAAATGAACCTTCCTCAAATAAGCATCTTATCATTCCCAGGCTCAAATGCCATCTTTTTGGGGGACTAACCTATATTTAAATTCAGAAATGATGTCTTCAAGGCCATCCATAATTTGTTATTCTTTTGTACCCTTCACTTGTAAAGAAAGACCTTTCTATCATTTTTCTACCTCATACCACAAGCCCTGCCTTTCCTTTATTCAGAAAATAATCAAATATTCACTAAGAAGATAAAACTCTTCTGGGTGGTCAACTTTATAATCTTCTTGGGATGATAAAATCTAAAAAGATAACTAAAACAAAGGACATGGGAATTTGTCTATATTCAAGGCTGTACTGTCAGTTCCTAGTGCATGTCACCTGGGAGGTACGGAAAAAACATTTATTAAATGAAAATGAGGCAGTACAGAATGTTACAGGCCAAAAGTAATATATACTACTAAAGAAGAGATTTTCGGTTGGCAAGATAAAGGCAGGTATAAAATTGTATTATTCTAAGGCTCTCAGGGCAATCAAAATTTCAGCCAAGCTTCAACCTTGAGTAGATCTTCGGTAGTTGAGAGGATGTGTGTAAATGCATTTCAACAGAAAAATGTCATATCAGCAAAGATAAAAAAAGAAGCAAATTGGTATACTATGCTAAAGTAATGAATAAAAAGTTCCTATAGGGTTAGCAGAAGATGAGAGAAGACAGGAACCAAAGGTTGAAAAGTCTTGAGAAGAAATTTGGTACTCACGCTTCATATAAAGGGTTTTTGTCATTGGAGAGATATAATTTTCAGGAGGATTAATCTAATGGGAGTAAAATAAGGGTTAGACTTCAGAAAGCAAGAGCCTTATTTCTTCAGGAAGTCTCCCTTATCTTTTCAAACCCTCTAGTTTTCTTCTCCTCTTAACTCTTACAGAACCTGCCTGCATCATACACTTTACCTCCTAACTATAGCTTCTCACATTATAAACTTTTATTTTCTTGTGTGTTAATCTAGTCTCTTCAACCTTAGAATAAGGATCAAATCTTAGACCTCTTATCTTCCCTACGAAATCAGCACAGTATTGGGCCTTCACAACTTTGTTTTTGGAGGACCTTTTTGCATTTATGCAAAACCCAGTTACTAAAATGACAACAACTTAAAAGCAACACACACGTGGCTAAGCCATAAACTGTTTGGATGGCAGTTTTTTTTTTAAGTTTCACTTGATAGTTAGATACCATAACTAATAATGTATTCAACAGTTATCTTCCAGTGTATGTTTTCCATGCTTTCTGCTTTATCTAAGTATCTCATAACTTCATTTCCTTTTCTTTCTCACCTAAGCATGGGCACACATACTCATTTCTCAGTCTCATTATCTTTTCTGCACGGAACACTCTCTGATATTTTTATGTTAATCTTGTTCATTAAGAACAATTGTTATGATATGATTAAAATTCTAATAAGTTTTACTATAATTTCTCTACACAGCCTAAATGTTTGCTGTGGTTTATCACTCTTCAAGTAAAACCGATAAATAAAACCAAATAAAAACATATGTTAGGAAAATAATTCAAATCCATCAAAGTATTCACAAAATGGAACATGATGCATTAATCAGGGATTGTACTTAAATTCTAAAATTTTCCAAACACTCCCAAAAGTTTGAATTTTTAAATTTTTAATCTTGACATTTAATTTTTATATATTCTAAAAATTAAATCATTCCCTTAAAATAAAATCCGCGTATGTTAGCATTCATATCTTTTAATACCTTTCCACCCCAAAAGCTTCAGAAAGTGTACATATACAAATCAAACAAGTATTTATTTCATCCCTAAACAAGTATTTTCAATGGTAATATATATCTTTTCAAGTCACGACTTTTAGGTAAAAATTTTAAAAACGGATTTTTATAAAATTATCAAAAAGAAATCCTCCAGAATGTGATTATTTTTTATTATATCAGAACCTCTCAAAAGTGGCTTTGAAATTCAAACGATTTTCCCCCAACAGGCGGAAAACTCCATACTGTACCATTCTATTCCCAACCAACTTTTATAGTACCTAATACTGCCGAGGTTTTAAAAATGAATCATCAAAACAGCAAAGGAGGGCAACTATGTCAATATATACCTTACAAGGACTGCAAGGAAACAAATAAGTCTTGCGATTCGGACAAGTACAGTTCAACTTTTTCCACTTCCTCATCCCAGAAAACACCAAAATAAATGTGGATGCAAAGCTACCGCCCGGTTACAAAGCCCCTGGCTACTAATGAAGCCTCAGCCCTGGTGGCGCTAGGGCAATCTCTTAAACTCAGCCGGCCACGTGGCTGTCACAATTAGAAGACAGGAGAAACAGCGTAAACTAACCTGAACAACTGCCCTCCTCCCCCACGTTGGAGTTCGGGTAGCAGAAAGCATGTGACATTTCTTTGCATAACTTTTTTCCTGTAAGAAGAAAACTAAGTACAGAGGCTGCTTTAAAGAGACTTTACATTGAAATCGGGTTCAAAAAGATCCCAAGAGTGTGCCCCCAAGGAGCTGGAAACCTCAACTCCCGGGAGCAGCGGTGGGAAGAGGCAGTGGGCTAAAAGGTAAAAGGGGTGGAGTTGAGTAAGATGGAGCGCTGAGCACATGGGCCGCTTCCCCCTGACTCCCACCGCCCTCCCCGGGTTCAGACTCGCGGCTGCTGCTGCTGCCGAGGGGCGAACCGTGAAGGCTGAAATGCCTCGCGCACGCCCTCAAACCTCACATCCAGAAGAGAGGACTAAAGAACAACAGTAACCACGGCCCCAAGACAGCAGGCGAACAGGAAGTGTCCATATTGCAGCGCTGAAACACAAACTCCCATCCCACCTAGACAGCCACCTTCAGAAGCCCCCCGGGCGCCCGCTGGAGGAGATGCCAGAGGGCGTCGGGGTCGGCCACCCCCACATCCGGGCCCCGAGCCTGTCCATCCCAAAGCCCCGCCACGCAGCTGCCCGAAGTTCACTCCTGACGGCGCCCAGCGCCTTCCCGGACACTACTTGGCCGGGCCCAGCCAGACTCCGCCTGGGGCCGGGCGAGGACTGCACGCCCGCACGTCTCGCTCCACTACCAACTAGAGGAGGGGGCGTTGCAAAGACTCCCGGGGGGCTTGGGGCAGGCACTTCCTCGAACAGCAGATTCTCCCTGGATCGAGCCCGAAGCGTCCTCCGGGCCACCTCCGAGCCTTTCCGGAGAGACGGCACCACTCGCCGCAGTTTCCTCAGCGCGACACCAGGTCCTGGGTGGTCAATACCTTTCAGGAAGAAACTCCGAACTCCTCACGGGGCCGTACTCTCCTCAGTTCGACACCCCGGCGGAGCCCACACACAATCTAAGCCGCGCGCTGCGGAGATCCCCGAGCCGGCGTCAAAGCCCTAGGACAAAAATGTCCGGGCGCGTCACGGGACAGCCGCCTCCGGGCCCCACGCCCGGCCCAGCCACACGCGCTGCCTCTCTGCCCAGGAGCAGCGCCGCGATCCAGGGCGGGGAGCACGGAAGCCGGGCGGCGCCGGCCGGGGAGGGCGCCGTTCCGCCCCGGACTCACCGTCAGCTCGGCCGCAGCAGCGGGGAGGCAAGGGGCGGGTAGGGGGAGACACAATATGGCAGAGCACCGCAGCTACTGCCGGCAGCTTCCAGCAACCGCCTCCGGGAAGACACGGCAACGAGAAGGCAGCGGCAGCTGCGGTGGCGGCCTCGGCAGCACCACATCCCCCTCCCGCCTGCTTCCTCCCGCTCCCTCCGCCCCCTGCTGCCATGGCAACGCGGCGCCTAGGAGATTAGCCCCGCCCCCTCTCGTTCCCGCCTCCCTCATCCTTTCTGGAGGGGTGCTCGGTCTGCCCCTTCCCGTCCCCTCCCACCTCCTACAGAAGGGCCGGCCCGGGACCCGAAGGCTGCCTAGGACGACGGGTAGGGGAAAAAGGGGCGTCCGGAAGGGTGGGGCTCCCACGGAAGGTAGGGCGGAGAAGTGGTGGGCCAGTGCGGGTTTCGAGCTGAGGAGGGGCTGGAGAAGGCGGGAAAATGGAACGGCCTCGTCTGTCCAGGGAAGGACCTGTAGGAGTGCGGCGGGGCGCGGCACAGCCGCTGACTGGCGGAGGAGGCGTGGGGGCGGGGCAGGGCGAGGGTGACCGGCCCAGCCCGTCGGACTGCGGTGCCAGGGCCGGGACTGAACGACAGCCCCCAACAACTGCAACTTCTGTGGGTTTCCCCAAGAGCTTTCCGCCATTGGCCAGGCTTTTTGAAAGCGCTATAGAAACGATAAAGTATTAATATAAACTTAATCGTTGCCCACGCTGACTGAAATTTTGTGTGGAAAGAGCGCAGCATATTTGTTGTGGAAAAAAAAAAAAAAACCTTTGGAATCAGAACCAAAATTTAATAAGCATAGCCTTTACAGAGTGCTCCCTAAGAGCTTGGGACTGGGCTAAGTCCCTTACATGCATTGTCATAACGGTAGTGCTAACGTAGATAGCATTGCCAGATAAAACACAGGAGTGCCCAGGTACATCTGAATTTCAGGGAAAGGTAGAACAGTTTCTTTTTAATACAGGAAGGTTCCATTTGGGATATTCTTTCTGATTTGTTTTGTTTGTTAGATCTGCCAACCCTATCCTAACTCTTACAGATTCCCATTGTACAGATATGGAAACTGAGGCTTAGAAAAATAATCGGCCAGATATAAAGTAAGTTTTACTACTATTATGATACTAATAATTAAATCTCTGAATATCTATATCCACATCTTCAAAAACTAGAGTAGTGATTTGTTCCTTACAAATGTATTGAATGGATTAAAAGGAAAAGTATATGAAACAGACCCGGGCTGTGACTGATGCACAGGAGGCGCTAATAGAAGTTTATTTCCTTCCGAACAATGAATGTTAACTAGATATTCACTATGTGTCAAGCTCCGAGTATAAGTGAGCTGAGTGTGGAACACGCTGCCTACTGACAATAAGACAAGGCAAGCTGTGGGGGTGACAGAGATACAGAAGAATTATAGGCGTCAGGATATATAAAACTGAAAATGGAATCTTGAGCCCCTCATTCTACAAATGAAAATGCAGCATTGATACGATTTGTCCAGAGTTGTCTGATAGTTGCATTTGTTTTTCATTGCATTGTCCTGAAGGGCCTCATACACAGCTGCCTTCAGAGTAGGAGACCACAAGACAAATACACAATGCACTTCAACTGAAACGGAGTTCCTTCATTCTCTCCCTTCAGAACCATCACTGTTGTCCCCTCTTGTGGACACATCGAAGGAAGTCCCTGTAGTAGAAAGGAAGCCTAGGAAAGAGGGAAGGGAAGATTGAGAGAAGGTGGCTCTGCAGAACCACAGCCTCCTCAGCCCTCAGCCTTGTGTTTATGTCTGCTGGCCATTGTAATGGTCATTAGCATAATATAGGTCTTCAGCTTCTTACACACACACAGGAGTTTTCAAAAGCAGGTTTATAGTTACATGATGACATTGTTCTGAGTTAATAAAGTTTTCATAATAATCATAATCTGCATGTCTTTTTCCATACAAACAATTGTAAACCTACTTTTGCGCACCCCTGCTTTGAACTTTAGTTTCTCTTTTTCCTTCTAGTCTATTTTAAACTCAGGTGGGCAAACAGTCCCCATCAACTCTAGAAGAATGACAGAATTTGGGAGCTGGAAGTTATATATACTTTAGAGACATGTCATCCAGGAGCCAAATCTATCATGGATGAGAAAACAAATCCAGAAAAATTATGTAACTTGTCCAAAGCCACATAATAAAGCTACTGCATCTCCATCCACTAAGTTCTCTGTACTGGTTCTTTCTACTCACTGACTCACCCTAGAGAGGCTGAGCCAATTTAAATAATCTCTGTGGGTGAGGTTCATTCAGGTCTCTTAGGAAATCTGTCACACTTAGTGTAGAGTCCAGGGACTCTTGTGTACTTAGAGGCTTTTTTAGAGGACTTTGAACACCTACCAAGGAAGAGGTCTGATTAAAAATAATGATGATTCAGCATAAATAGCTTTCCCCAGTAGTTTTCAATAGTAAAAATGCTAGGAAACTGGAACTTAACTCTTTAGGAAAAAGAGGATCCTGGCATTTAAGATCTCTTGCAAAGCTATTGTTAGTTCTCCAAAAACTTTAAAAAAACATATTTAATAGTAAACTTTATTGGAAGACAAATGCATTAGAAAATACATTTTTTAGCCCTGGCTGGTGTGGTGCAGTGGATTGAGTGCCGGGCTGTGAACCAAAGGGCTGCTGGTTCAATTTCCAGTCAGGGCACATGCCTGGGTTGCGGGTCAGGCCCCCAGTAGGGGGCGCATGAGAGGCAACCACACATTGATGTTTCTCTCCCTCTTTTTCCCCCTCCTTTCTACTCTCTAAAAATAAATAAATAAAATCTTTTAAAAAATACATTGTTTAAAATGCTCTCATGTTTAGGCTGAAAATGATAGTAACTCAAATACACATGTTTAAATTTTAAATGCATTTATCATTATATTACATATATTTAACAAAAGTCTTTTTGATCATGAATTAATGATTCTAAAAATAACCAGTTTACCAATAAGGAATCTAGACTTTTAGCCCCCTGAAGTCAATGACCATGTCTTTTTCATCTTTCTGATCTAAATTCTTAGAACAGCTTTTGGAATAGAAGTGATGTTCAAATCTTGTATTCTTATCAATAAATAAAAGTATTCTTGTTAGTGAAAGAAGTAACTTTCCTCAAATTACATGGTACCAGGACTACCAATAACATTCCTAAGTGTTGATCTGCCACCTGGGCTAAAAACGTAGAACTGTGAGTGAAAGTCTGTTTTTTCCTTTAAGGATTTTTTTTCATTGTACACCCTAAGAGCAATTACCTATATTTAATAATATCTACATTTCCATAAGCCCTGGTATTGGCAGTAATATAAATCAATCCTCCTACTGAGGACACTAGAAAAAACTCAACAATATATAAAAAAAATACCATCTCAAGGCATCAGAGAGCTTACAAAATGGGAGTTACCAGGCCATGATCTAAGGAACAGTGGAAACCCAGGAAGGTCCATTTTCCATTCCATAGGTTGCTGAGAGGATGAGTGAGCAGAGATGGGGGCTGGCAATTAGAGTTCAGGGTGTGTTAGGGGGTGGGGGCAGGAGAACTCTGTTGAAGCTCCATTGCTTTGCATTGGAAGTCCGAATGGCTACATCCTAGAAGTGAAGGGGCTACATCTATTTTAAATTAACTCAATTCCAAGATTAGATTTAGGTAATTCCTTTGAGTTTGTGCCCTGAGCACTTGGCAGAAGAAGCAACTAAAATTCTACTATATGTGGAGGAAAGTAATATCATCATTTCTATAAATAATGTCACAAATACAATGTCTAGTACATAGTAAGAAATAATTAGCACCAAAGAAACAAGAAAAACATAGCAGAAACAACAGAGAACAAAAACAGACCCCAGAGGGATTTGGACAGTGAAATTATCCAAACAGTTTTCCCCTTCTAATTTTGGAATTTCTGATCCTGGGAAAGAGAATCAAACAAAATCTCAAGTTCAATGAGAACTTGGTTCATTTACATATTTCACTGAAGAAATAAATATATTTTTTAAAGAAATAAATATTATATTGGTCTTATGTAGTCTTCAAGTATATATTTAAATAGGCCTTCTTTTGTATTAGTTTTCCTGTCACTTCAGTTCCTTTATTATTTATGTTTGATGATTTTTTCCTATTAAAATACTGAAGATATGGAGATATTTTGCACGTTAGCCTTGGTGAAAAGTATAAGATATGTTCAAAGCTTCCCTAGTTTTGTTTTTTTTTTATATTGGTAGCTATGTAAGTTAAGAATAACATAACATAATGGGAAAAAATGTTTGCTTTTGTTTTAAAAGTGTGTTTAGCATTTTGGGTTGTCATATATCAGTTTATAAATTTGATGCTGTGCTAATTACACTCTAAAAAAGCAAGTTAGCAGTGCTTGAGACCTGCCCTTATTTGCAGTAAGACATAATTCTGTAGAAGAATATCAGCCAGTAGGGTAAAAGTCATTCGACTCTTCTTAATTTAGTTTTATATTGAGGGACGGTGTTTGGTATTTGGACCCAGAAGGCTTTATGATGACAGGTCAGAAATAAGATGGACTTGTGTGTTACTTTTCATCCCTGTTCTGTATTCAGGTATGTTTCCAATTTTATATTATCACAGCAGTCACAAAGACATGTTTGCATTGAGAAATTAACTCTAAAGGGTTTTTATCTGTCATTTTTGACAGATTGGAGTCAGCTTGTTGTTTTAAATCTTCAGCCCAATATGAAAACTTAAAAGCTTATTCAACTTTTTACCATTTCACTGAAAATACTAAAATTTGCTTTTACAGGTTTTTTTTTTTTGGGGGGGGGAGGTGGTAATCTGTGCCATGAAATTTGGAAACCACTGAAAATCAAGGGACATTTTGTATTCAATTCCTTTTCCAGGTGTTATGTTACATTGTATAGATTATTAATGCATGTCCACTCAATATAACCATGGTTTTGTGATATAACTGTTCAGATTTTATTGGTGACATTAGATTAGTAGTTACATTAAATAACTAAGTTCCCTTTATGATTATTAATTGAAAAAATAACAAATGCTTACTATGTATACATAAATATAACACAAGATTAAAAATTTAGGCAAATAAGTAGAAACTTAAATAATCAGATGGAATTTTAGGACCAATGAATTCCCTAACTGAAAATAAGAACGTGATGCTATTAGCATATTAGACACAGATAAAGATAGATTTAGTGAACTAGAAGATAAGTCAGAAGAAAATATACAGAAAGAAGCACAAAGAAGAAAAAGGATTAAAAATACAATAAAACAGGAAAAGCACATGGAAGATACCATGATAAAGTTTAATATACATATAAATGGAATTCCAGAAGGAAAGGAAAGATAATATTGGGCAGAAATAATATTTGAACTAATGAATCCCCCATCAGGATAAATTTTTTTAAACCTATACAATTGACACATAGGCACATCATGAAAAACTACTACAACTCCAAGACAAAGAGCAAACGCTTAAGAGCAGCAAGATAAAATAAAGAAATAATAATAGACTTAAAGAAATAATAATTAGACTTGCAACTGACTTTTTGAAAGAATAATCTGAAGCCAGAAACTGATAGAATTATAACTTTAAAGGATTGAAAGCAAATATTTTAAGAATGAAGATAAAATTAAGACATTTTTAAACAAACAAATTAGAGTATTTGTCACTAGCAGATTCACAGTGGCATTCTTTAGACAGAAGGAAAATATTCCAGTTTTAAGGTCAAAGATACATAAGGAAATAAAGATCAGTCAAAATGATAAATATATGGATGAATAAATTAATATTGATATTGTCTATATAAGGCAATAATAGTAATGTCTTCCGTATATAAAAATACAGAGCAGTAGTATAAAACTCAGGAGAGGGTAAATGAAATCAAGTGTTCTAAAATCTGTGCATTATCTTAGAGAATGGAAAAAGTTACAATTAATTGTAGACTCTGATAACTCAAGAATCCATCTTCTAATCTCTAGAAGAATCACTAAGAAAATTAAAAAGACTATGTGTATTAGTCAACGTTCACCAGAGAAACAGAACCAACAGAGAGTGTGTGTGTGTGTGTGTGTGTGTGTGTGTGTGTGTGTATGTGTAAAGAGAGAGATTTATTTTAAGGAATTTGCTCAAGTGACTATGGAGGCTTAATAAGTCCAAAATCTGCAGGGTAGTCTAGCAGCCTGAAGACCCAAGGAAGAGCTGCAGTCTGAGTCCAAAGGCAGTTTTCTGACTGAATTTCTCCTTGCTCAGGGGAAGTCAGTCTTTATTCTTTTAAAGTCTTCAACTGATTGGATGAGGCCCACTCATATTCTGGAGGGTAGTCTGCTTTACTCAAAGTTTATCAATTTAAATGGTGATCTTATTGAAAAATATATTTACAGAAACATCTAGAAAAATGTCTGAACAAACATCTGGGCACTTTGTGTGGCACAGCCAAGCTGACACAAAATTAATTATAATACTATGCAGCTTCCAATCTAAAAGGGGGAGAAAGGGAATGGGCTAATAAAAAGTAATCAATCTAAATGCAAAGTAGGAGAAATATGAGGGCATATAACAGGCAGGACAAATAGAAAGTAATTAATGAGATGGTAGATTTAAACCCAAATATATCACTAGTTACATTAAATGAAAACAGCTCTTAATGAAAAAGATTGTTTTGGTTACCTATTGCTGTGTAACAAACTATCCCCAAATTTGGTCATTTTAAACTACCACCATTTTATTATATTTCATGATTTTGTGGGTCAGGAATATGCACAGGAAATGAAAAGGATGGCTCATCCCATCTCTGGGCGACGACGGCTGGGGCTGAAATGTCCTAGATAGCTTCTTTACTGTCATGTCTGGCACCACAGCTAGGATGGCTCCAATGGTGGGGGTTAGCAGGACCAGCTTGATTGAGATCACATGTATGGGTCCTTCATTCTCACTGTTGATTGGGTTCTTTGGTTTTTGTTCAAGTGGTTTCATGACTTTCTCCTCTCCATATAGTCTCTCCAGGGAGATAGGGTTTCCAGAAGGACTTGGAACTAGCATATTGTTGCTTCTGCCACATTTATTAGATAAAGCAAAATACATGTCCTTCCCAGAGTCAAGGAGAGGGAACTATATGAAGGTATAAATATTAAGAGATATGATAAACCTGGGGCTACCAATCCATTTGACCAGCTAGCATAGATTGTGGCACACTGCACACACACACACACACACAAGATCAGCTACGTGCTGTTTACAAGGGATATATCTGGAACATAAAAATGCAAAGAGGTTGAGCCCCAGCTGCTGTAGCTCAGTTGGTTGAACATCGCCTCAAGAACCAAGGTCCTCAATTTGATTTCTGTCCAGGGTACATGCCTGGGTTGCCCACATTGCAGATTCAATCCCTTGGGGCATGCACCAAAGGCAACCAATCAACGTTTCTCACATTGATGTTCCTCACCCTCTATTTCTCCCTTCTTTCTCCTCTATTTAAAATAAAGAAAATAGTTTTAATGCAAAAATGTTGAAAGAAAAAGGATGGAAAATAACTAAACCATATAATATTATCAAAAGAAAGCTGGAATCACTATATTAATATCAGATTCAGTTCACTCTAAGACAAAAAGCACTACTGGATATAAAGACAGACTCTTCATAATGATAAAGATTTAATTTGCCAGGAAGATAAAAAAATCCAACTTTTATTCCCCTAGTAACATAACCTCATGGTACATAAAGCAAAAATTACAGCACTACAAGGAGGCATACAAAATTGACAGTGTTAGCAGGAGATGATAATATGTTCATTTACTAAAAAAATAGGCAGACAGAAAATTCAGTAATATAGGTCTGAACAACACCGTTAGCAAAGTTAAGTGTGAAGACAGATGAGTACATTTCTATAGTCCTTTATATATGAACAAATTTATCAGTTTATATTATTTCTGTTTTGGCTCATGACATCTGAGGATCCTGAGTCTTAAAGCTGGAGAGAACCTATCCTTATGTTAAAGATACAATAGTTACTGTATATACCTTTACCTTATTCATTAAATAAACATATTAAGTTTCAACTATGTAGCAGGCCCTGTACTTAGCACAGAGATGAAAACTATGGTTAAAACTACAGACAAACAAATCAGAAAATATATAATGTGGTATTATAAGTGCAGTGATAGAGCTTTACATTAGGAGCAGTAGAAATGGAGCCCTAAGTCAGCCACAGGAGATGATGCCTGAGCAAAGTTTGAAGAAAGAAAAGAATATGAAAGAGAAGTGGCAATGTGGGCGTGGAGAGTGGAACCACACCTAGCAAAGCCTACTTGTGAGAGAGCATGATTGTTCATCAGAGAACAGCCAGTTGCTTGGAACGTCTGGAGTATGAAAGGTTGCTGGAGTTAAGAGTTATCTGGTTGCAGGAAACAGAAAGTCATGCCAGTTGGCTAAAATAAATGAGGAACATGTATAAAAATAGGCAGGGATTATGTGAGACACAACTGTGGGAAGCACAGAAACATTATAAGAAGTCTCATTCCCCCTTTCTCTCTCTCATCTGATCTCTAGTTCCAGCTTTTCTTTGTATGTCTGCTTTATTCTGTCTGCACACTGGCTTCTCTGCTCACTTACCTGCTTGCATGAGGGCTACTATTGCTGTCCCAAATAGTGGCCCGAGGTCTGTACCTCTGGCCAACATCCAGTTTGCCCAACTTTATGGCTTGGCAACCCACAGTTATTACTTAGTCTCAAGATCCCAATTCCATATTTCTAGGAGTTGTAATCTGACTGCTAAAGTTTCAACATACATGTAGATCAGGGGTCAGCAATGTAGCCTGGGGCTGGGAGTAGGTACAGATAATCTGGCCTGCCTTCCACTTTTGTAAGTAAAGCTTTAACAGAACACATGTATTTACATATTGTGTATGGCTGCTTTGGCATTAAAAGGATAGTCAAGTAGTTGGGACAGAGCACCAATGGACTGCAAAGCTGAAAATATTTACTTTCTAGACCTTTACAGAAATAGTTAGTTGACCCCTGCAGTTTGCTGTGGAAATGTAGGGCTCTATAGAGGATTAGTGAAGGTCAACTCTGGTAATTGAAGCTCTGAGAGTTGTTTGTGGAAAAAAGATAATGTGGGAAATGGCAACTGAGGAAGTGTTTTGAGAAAAGATCAGCTTGAAGGCTCGAACATAGGGAAAAAAGTAATCAGTCTCAAGTACACACTATATTTTGTACACAAAGGTTGGAAGAGTGCAAGACAGTTCTTCTTAATCTGGAGAAGTTCATTAAGATGCTAAATTTAGGAGAGTGTGCCACCTAACTACCTTTAAATAACTCACTTGTGGCAAATTTCCCAGACCCTGCACAGTTAGCTCTCGCTAGATGAACTGGCTGAGGCACAAGGTTCACTTTACAAGATTTTTAAATGCATGTCCAGAAGGTTAAATGTTGTTTACCTTTCAAAGAGAGAGAGAGTGAAAACAGGACCTGAGAGAATGATACAGATAGATGGAAAGATAGAGGCAGATAGACCAAGACTTGGGGATAGAGGGCGATCAAATCTAGAATTTACCATTTGGTAATTTTAAGATCATTGTGGGGAAAATCTCTCATAAGCAGTCTTTGGTTGAGTAGAAAAATTATTTGAGTTTTAAAAACCTTAGAGATCATTTGCTACTCAAAGAGAGTCCTTGCTACTCAAAGTGTTCTTTGTGCAGACTCAGCAGCATTAGCATCATCAAGGATCTTGTTAGGAATGCCGACTCCCAGGCCCCACCTCAGACCCACTGAATAAGAATCTGCATTTTTCAAGATCCCACAGGTGATTCACATACACATTAAAGTATGAGAAATTCAAGCACTGAATTAGAATAGTGGTTTTTAGGCCCTTCAGAGTAGAACAGTTGTGGGGCTTTTTGTTTGAATGAAATCTTACCTAGAGTCCAACTCTATTAAATAGATCAAAATGGACCTGCTCTGGTTGAAGATGGGCAGATGCTGAAAGGCAGAGAAGGGCCAGAAAAACCTAGACAATTGCATCCAGTGTTCCTCAAGGAACATAGTAGTTTGAAAACTACTGATCTAATGGAATGAGCATAAGTATTGATAATACCAGAATCTTGAGGGTCAGGCTTTGTCAAACTCCCAGGCCCTCTTCTGCTTCCACCTTATTGAGAACTTCTACTATAATGAATCCCTGTTAGTGATGGGATATGTCCTGCCTTTAGAGAGTTGGAATTTTTAAAGACCTAGAAGTCACTGTTCTAGATCCCTTCTCTCAGTTTACAGATGGGGAAACTTGGTCTCAGGATGTGACCAATGAAACTCCATTAAAACACAGGCACATTTAAAACTATACTGATTGCTAAAAAAGAAGCTGCTATAGATTGAATGTTAGTGTTTCCTCCAAATTCAAAAGTTGAAACTTAATGACCAATGTGATGCTATTAGATTATGGGACCTTTGGGGAGTGATTAGGCCATGAGAGTGGATCCCTAAAGAGTGAGATTAGTGCTTTTATAAAAGAGTTCCCCTGCCCCTTCTACCATGTGAGATTATAGCAAAAAGATGGCACCTATGAACTAGGCATTGGATTCTCATCAGACACCAAATATCAGGACTTATTCAAAGGTTATATATACTGTTCAGGTAATAGCTAGATACAATGTGTAATTCAGCCAAAGATGATGTCTGAACAAGGCTGAATTACCTAATTGGCTTTATTTTCTCATCAGCAAAGACTGCATTTCACATTTTCTTGAAAAAATCTGATCTCTAAGAGAAAACAATGTTAACCTTAATTCAGTTCATTTGACAAATTAAATGACTTTTCCTTTTTATTTACTGGGCCTTTCTTGGGTGTCTGTGTTGCCACTTAATGGAGAAATGTGTTGAATCTCACCCATTGCTGATCTGCATTGGGCTTCTGCTCTCCAATCAGGCCCATATCTTCTTCCTTTCTCAAACCAATTAAGAAGCTAATTTGCCACGTGTTCAATAACAAATATGTGATGGAATGAAATGCATTATTTTCTGTCTACCATATGATTTTAAACATAAACTTTGTAGTAGAGGGAGGGATGCAAAGAAAAAAGAATGAGGGCCCTTAAGACAGAAGCAATAGTCTTTTTATAACCTAATCTTAGGAGTGACATCCCACCACATTCTGTTCATTAGGAGCAAGTCACTAGGTCCATAGGGAAGGAATAGTTTTTTAAACACTAAGTCAATTTACTTCTTCAACATACTGTGATCTGATTTAAAATATTACTGAAAGGCATGGGTGGTAGACTGCACAATTTTATTTAAGATAAGAAAGTGCTTTAATTAAGGAAACAGTTTTTAAACAACCCAAAGTCATATTTGAAATTGTAAGAATTGGATAAGCCAAATGAGCTTGGTGCCTTAAAAATAGTCCTTTGAGACATGTATGTGAATGTTCATAGCAATATTATTTATAAGAGCCAAAACAATCCAAATGTCCATCAATTTGTAAATGGATAAACAAAATGTAGTGTATTAGTTATCTATTGCTATGACCAAATCACCCCAAAATGTAGTGACTAAAACCAACAAACATTTATTTTCTCACTGTTGCTGTGGGTGAGGAATCTGGATTGTGCTTATTTAGATAACTCTGGCTTAGTCTCTCCTAAGGTTGCAGTCAAGGTGCTGGCCAACGCTATAGTCATATCTGAAGATTGGACTGCAGGGGAGGGATTATTGCCTTCATGCTCACCCATGTGGTGTTAACAGGCCTCATGTTCTCACAGGCTGTTGTCCAGAAACATCAGTTCCTTGCCATAGTGGGTCTCTCTATCAGACTGCTCATAACATGGCTGCTCAGAGAGAGGGATTCAAGAGAGAAAGAATGAGAATCCCCAAGATAGAAGCCATAGTCTTTTTATAACCTAATCTTAGGAGTGACATCCTACCACTATCTGTTCATTAGGAGCAAGTTACTAGGTCAAGACCACACTCAGTAGGAAGGAATTATACAAGGGCATGAATACCAGTGCAGGGATCATTGAGGACCATCTTTGAAGCTGCCAACTAATGTGGTATATCCATATAGAGGTACTATTCATCAATAAAAAGTTAACAAGATACAGAGATGTACTACAAATGTATGAACCTGAGAAACATGAGCCTAAGTAAAAGAATGCAGTCATAAAAGACTACATACTATGTGATTTTATCATTTGACATTTTGAAAAGGCAAAACTATAGAGCAGAAAACTGATCAGTGGTTACTGAGGGCTGGGGTTGGGAGTGGAGGAAAGGGTTATTTTGGGGATTGATGGACAAGTTCTAAAATGAGGTTGTAGTAATGACTGCATAACTCTATATGTTTACTAAAAATTATTAACTAACTAAATTGAACACTACACAAACAAAAAAGATGACATGGAATACAGAACAACTGGCCTGTACCTTTCAAAAAATGCTGATATCATGAAAGGCAGAGGAATTATGTCAGATTAAAAGAAATTAAAATAGCATGACAATCAATTGCTACGCATGATCCTGGATAGGATCTTGAATATGGTTGGGAGGCTCTTGGAGGAATGCCATAAGGACATTGTTGGGAATATTACAGAAATTACTTATGGACTATAGACAGATAATAGTATTGTATCCATGTTAAATTTTCCAAATAACTGTCTTCTGGAAAATGCCTTTATTCTTAATAAATACATATTTAGGAGTAAGTTTGCAAATTTTCGGCAGCTACCTCTTAACTAGGTCAGGAAAAAATTATATCTGTTTAGAGAATATGGAAAAGTGATAGAGCAAATATAGTAAGTTGTTAATAATTGGTGAATTTGGGTGAAGGGTGTATAGGAATTGTCTTCTCACAATTCTTTTGTAAGTTTAAAATTATTTCAAAATAAAAAGTTTAAAAAAATAAATCTTTAAACAAGATTCTCCCTCTGTTCCTCAGCTTCAGCCAGGATCAAACAGAGCTACCGATACAAATAGAAAAATCAACTGGAGAAATAGAGGAAACAAATGATTTTTGACTTAGTGCTGTCAGGTACCGTTTTTCTTTGTTTTATTTAATTCTTATATGACTTTTAAAGCACTGGTTCTTGACCTCAGCTGCACATTACAGTCACCCAGCATGTTTTAAATCTCCCTATACCCTGGTAACAACCACCCTTATGGATTTAGAAGCTCTGGTGGGCGTGGAACCTAGTCATCAGTATTTGTAAAGCTCTCTAGGTGATTCCTTTGTGCAGCCAAGGTTGAAACCACTGCCTTGCTCCTAAAGCTATATTATTGCACTTTTACAATGGTCAGGGTTGAGGTACAAGGAGATTCAGCAAATTTCTCTTGGTTACATAGTTTGTGGAAGTGGCAGAGAGGGTAGAAATGGACACGGTCACACAGAAAAGGAGTGGGGGTGACTGTGGGACCCCATTTTTCTTTTCCCAACTATTTTCCTCTTTGCTCATCTTTAAATTTTACTCAGCTAGACAAAACAGACCTAAATTTTTTTAATGGTAAAATAATACATTTTGAAAAGGCTTCACTCCAAATTTAGAATAATTAAATGTTTCCTTTAAGCCTTGTTTCTCAATAACTTATAAGTCATTATGAAGAATTATGTCCTCAGTTTAGTCCGTCTATTAGTTTTGCATATTGCTGAACAGATAATATTAATATGTAATTAAACCTTAATTTTTCTCCCAAACATTTAGTAGCAAACCTTTTCAAATGCTATTTAGCTGAAGAGGAAATCTGACCTACAGTTTATCACTTGGCTCATTAGCATACTAATATGGCTACAATTTGCATTTGACTAAGGGGTTGTTCTTTCACCCCTGCAATCTTGTTCGAGGAATATCACAGTTTTGGTGGAATTTTAAAACAATTGTCTATCTACACGAGGGAAAATAGGTGATGTTGATACAAGAAGCTTGGAAGTGAATTAAGTGCTCTCAAACAATCCATGTTGGCTTAGCCCCTTAGGTGGTGTTATTTGCACAGCTCTCGCAAATGCTCAATTCACATTGCATTTAACAACATCAACCGTAAAACATTTCTCACACTTCCTAATGAATGATTCCTTTTTTCCTTAATCTCAAATTTCTTATGTCCTGCAGTAATTTAGTATGGCTCTCCCTGGATAAGGGAAAGTGTGGCTGAGGCTTTCCAATAGTTATTTCAGGTAACCAAGTCAGAATGAATTAGCCCTTTCTAGCCAGTTATGGTGCAAAGCATTTACCTTGATGTGGATACACATAGAAAGGAAATTAACTAGACCATGTTGATTGCAGTCTTCCTGATAATCGAGATTTTTTTTTTATTATTAAAATTGTAATTAAATATTTTAAGTAATAACAAGGCCTGTAGCAAAAAGCACACACTGTATAGAGATGGTGTATCTAGTATAATGAGGCCATTGCTTTCTGTATGAGCTAGAGACTGAATAATTGTGCCCCCCACTCCTACCAATTCATATGCTGAAACCAATCCCTGATGTGATGGTATTTTGGAGGTGGGGACTTTGGGAGGTGATTAAGTCATGAGGGTGGAGCCCTCATGAATGAGATTATAAAGATCCAAGTGAGCTGTCTTCACCCCCATCCACAGTGTGAGGACATAGCAAAAAGGTGGTGGTTTATAAAATAAGAGCTGGGTCCTCACCAGACACCAAATCTGCCAGTGCCTTGATCTTGGAGTTCCCAGCCTCCAGACTATGAGGAATAAATTTCTGTTATTTACTCTATCCAGTTTATGATGTTGTTATAGCAGTCCAAATAGATTAAGTCAATATGTACCAGGTGTACCAGTATAAGGAGCTAAATATTTCACTGGACAATAATATAAATATATACAACAGGTCCTTGAATAATGTCTTTGCATTCCACATCATTTTGTTGTAACATTGATGAGGGAAAATAATCAGTTCCCAGATGTGCAAACCCTCTGTGTGGAGTTTGTTCATTCTCCCCATGTTTGTGTGGGTTTTCTCCCAGAACTCTGGTTTCCTCCCACATCCCAAAGATGCACACATTAGGAAATCAATGTGTCTCAATCATCCCAGTATGAGTGAGCCTGGGGTGGGAGGGTGTGAATCACCCTGCAATGGAAGAGTGCCCTATGTAGGGCTGATTCCCGCCTTGGACCATGAACTGGAATAAGTGAGTTGGAAAAAAATTACCTCACTTGTTTTTATTAATCTTTCTTACATGTACACATAACTCATATTTATTTCAGTGTTTAGTATTAGAGGTGTTTGGGGTTTTTATTTAGAAGTTTGGTGATGTTTTTGTGACCAGAAATATGTTATAGGAACTCAACTCTTATTTATATCAATAATCCTATGGTAAATTGTTTTAAATATTTTATTTATTTATTGTTAGAGAGAGGGAGAGGGAAGGAGGCAGAGAGGGAGAGAAACATTGATGTGTGAGAGAAACATTGACTGGTTATCTCTTACATGCACCCTGACTGGGAACAGGGCTGGCAACCCAGACATGTACCCTGAGTGGGAATTCAACCAGCGACCTTTGACTTTGTAGGAAGACATCCAAGCAACTCCAGTCAGGACATTGAGAACTTACTCTGTGTGTGTGTGTGTGTGTGTGTGTGTGTGTGTGTGTGTGTGTGTGTGTGTGTGTGTGTGGTGGGGGTTCAGAAGGAGTCACACCAAGATGTGCCTCTGTGGTATGTAGACTATTTTGAGCTAAAGACAGCTTTAGCCCAGGGCTCAAGAGAAACTTCTACCCCTCCTTTAAATACCTAAAACTTGAATCAGGAGCTTGCCAATAATAGATCACTAGAGATAACCCGTTTTGACCTATCTATAGGGCAGGGAAAACCTCCTTTTACTAAATATCTCTTCTTATCATTCTGTAATGAGCCTTTGCAGTCCCCAAGGCAATTTACTTCATCTTTATCTCAGAATGTCATATATACCCATCTGTCTGATTATTAGACCAGCCAAAAGAACCTTGACAGTAGAAGACATTTTTTTTCTTCCCTCACTATAATATATATTTGTCAGAGTGATAGAGAGATATGATCAGATCACTGGGGAGGAGTTGGAAAGGGCCATAGGAGGAGTCTGCCTGAGGCAATGGCAAACAGTCCAGGATGGGACTGGCTGAGAAGCTGAATGCCTCAGAGTGCATGGAATTCTGGGCCAGAAGACTTAAAATAGAAGGAAGGCAGAGATGGGCTTTCTGGCTCTCTTCCTTGAGAATGCATGGATGATTGTGCTGAAGCTGCCTGCATTTCCCAAAAGATGGCATTTTGGATGGGAGAAGAAACTCCAGGCGCAGCCTGGCAAGAGGATGGCAGGGTTATTCTTTAGGTATTCTAGAGGGGGTGGACTCTGAGGCAGAAGCCTGCCATTTTTTCCAAAATTGTATACCTTTCATATCTTCTGTTGCTTTAGTTTGTAAACAAATCCCATAGAAATAAGATAATTAAAAACTAAAAGGGGGAATGATAGGGAAACTCAAAAGTTAAAGATTTTAGCCTTAACTGGTAGGCTTAAGGGACTAATGCATGTGGAAAGCTGTTGTTCCAAATTGTGTAGCTTTTGAATAAAGACTCCTTTCCTTTATTACCAAACATTTGCCTCTGGAATTTTGCCTAGAGGGTGGCAGCAAACAGTAGGTCCCCACTTGCTGTTTGGTAAAAAAAGAGAAACATTTCTTTCTTTTTAGGAGACATCAAATACTTAATAGGTCCTTCAGCTCAGCTGGTAAGATCGTCTTTTCCCTGTCCTGGGACAACATCCCAAAAACTCTCTTGCAATGGAGAAGGGATCTGCAATTCCTGTCAATTAGGGGTCTAAAATAATTAATTGATAGAGGTACAATTTCTGGAATGCTGACAAGAGGATTTTTTATGTGAGTGTGGGCTGTGATGGAGGTCTTTTTGGTCACACAGGTGACTTTCTATTGCATCTCTATTTAAGAAAAAGTACCTGAGAGTAATTCAGGGGGAAGAAGGAGAATAAAAGAGGAATGACACTAATAGTTAACAAGCACCTGTTCTATGCAAGACACTATGATAAATACACTTAACCAATGTTATCCTGTTTAATTCTCTTAGCAACCATAAAGTAGAGGGCTTATTTTTCTGACAAATAATGGAGTTATAGTAACTTACCTAAGGTAACAGTAAACTAATAGAGCAGAGTTCAAACCCAGTTTTATGGGCTCTAAAGCCTGCTTTCTGTTTATTACACCATATTGCTGTCAAAATGTAAGAAGTTTCAATAAAACTTGATTAGAAAATAAAGCTGAATATTTGACATTCTGTTGAAGGAAACCAAATAAGGTTTGGGAGTAAATATGATAAAAAGAGTTCAGTGTATTGCTCAGGACATGGGAAGAGAAGACAAGAAGATAAGTAGAAATAAAGAACAGGAGAATCCAGACTTCTCATAGACCCAGGACTAAGAATAGAATGTGCTTTGGTAACTGAGCAGACCAACAACTCACAGGATAGATTTCTTCTAAGTTGAACAAAGATGAACTGTGAGCTTGTATATGCAGACCTATATGTAGCTATAGTTTTCAAAAAATACTTCTTATCACTTATGATTGCTTCAAGATTAGTCTAAGTGTTTATGAAATGTCATTGAAAATATATTCAGAGGAGGAATATAAGAGAAAAGTGGGACTGTGTGTAAGGGCATTTCTCTAGAATATATACAGGGAATGCAATTATTGGAGCAATGGGTATGTGGATCTGCAGGTTAACTGGATGTTACCAAAGCGAGGGAGGTTAGTTGTTTCAGGAAATCACTCCCAGAATATGACCTGATCTCTCTATGGAAGGAAAAGGAAACTGCTTTTGCTCCATCAGTAATACACCAACCTGATCAAGAACTCATTGTGAATGTGACACTAGATTCTGGAAGATGCTAATAAATTCTCAGGATGGTTTCTGCCTTTGAGGAGCACATCATATGATGTGGAACCAGAGCATGGACCCCTGAAACACTGAATAAAACCTGGTGGTGAGGGGCTTCCTTGGGAGGTCAGGGACAGGAGAGATGTGAAGAACCTTGTGGTAAAGAAGGCCTTCTGAGGGACTTGAGCAGGGCCTAGAAGGACAGGAAGGTGAGAGGAATTAGGTTGGGGCAAATAGGAGAGGGAGAGAGAGACAGGTGGGAATATCCAGGCTCAGGTCTTTTGACCCCTGATACACACACATGACATACTGACCATATGCATCTGATACATGCATGAATGTATATATTTCTTTACACTTAAAGAGTACATTACACTTTGTGGACCTGGTGGAGTAGGAGGCACCATCATGGGAGTCCACATCCGCCACAACAAAGCCTGAAAGTTTCAGTGTAAAGAGATCAAGAGCTAGGACACTTACCTAAGGCTGTTGGTCAGACTGTACAGGTTTCTGGCCAGATGAACCAACTCTGTCTTCAACCAAGTGGTGCTGAAGAGGCTGAGTGGCACCAACTAGCCAGCTCTGTCCTTTCCCAATAATCTGGAAGATGAAACTTCCCGGCCAGGAGGGCAAAACCACTGTGGTTGTAGGGATTATAGCCCATGATGTGCATGTCCAGGAAGCACCCAAACTGAAGGTGTGTGCACTTTGTGTGAGAAGCTGCACCAGGAGCCTTATCCTTAAGGCTGGAGGCAAAATCCTCACCTTCAGGCAACTGGCCCTGGATACCCTGAAGGGCTGTGGCACCATTCTGCTCTCTGGTCCTAGCAAGGGCCAAGAGGTGCACAGGTATTTTGGCAAGGCCCTAGGAACCCTTCACAGCTACACCAAACCTTACATATACTCCAACGGCCAGAAGTTCCAGCACACAAGAGGCTCATGGGCCAGCTGGAGCTACAAAAACTAACTCCTTGTTGTTAAAAAGATTGTGGATGCTAAAAAAAAAAGAGTATATTGCACATATTACTGGTACAAGTGTAAGTTAACCACTTTGAATGGCCATTTGATAATATCCAAGTAATTTACACCCTTTGTTTCAATGATTTTATTCCTAGATTACATATCCTAGAGAAATACCTCCTCATGTGCTTAAGGAAACATGTATAGAATGGTTATTGCATGTTTTTAACAACAAGATATTAGAACCAACTTGCATGTCAACCCATAGGAAAATGGATAAATTGTGACATATTCATCCATAGAAATATCAATGACACAACAGTTAAAATCAATGCAGTGGAACTATATACATCAATACAAATACATTTTAAGAACAATGATGAGGGATAAAATTGCAGAGGAATGTATTCAGAATGATATTCTTATAAAGTTTTAAAAACAGGCAAAACACTCCTTTATTTCACCCATATGTAGTAAAAACATACCACAATACAGTTGTCCCTTGGTATCTGTTGGGAGGGTGGTTGGTTCTGGGTCGCTCTGAGAACACCAAGATCCATGGATGGCCCAAGTCCCTCATATGAAATGGTATAGAACAGTGCATACAGTTGACCCCCTGCATCTGTGGGTTCCCAATGGCAGATTGAAAATACTGTTTTTAATCTGTGGTTGGTTGAATCTGCAAGTGCAAAATCTGGGGATTCAGAGGGGCAACTGTATATTTATTGAAAAAATGAGTGTGTAAGTGAACCCACACAGTTCAAACTGTACTACATATCATTTATTATGTGCTAAAAAAAAATTTACAACAATGGTAACCCTGACAGTGACAAAGTTGAGTATAGCTGGGAAGGGGCCTTCAACAGTTTGTGTGATATTTTGTTTTTTAAACTGTGTAATGGGCATGTGGGTGCTTATTTTGTTGATCTCAGATATTTCACATGCCTGTAGGATTTCAATTTAAAAACATTAAAAGAGGGGAAAAAAGACTGAAAAGACATACAATAAAGATTTAACAGTCTTTGTTGGGATTACATGTAGATTAAAATTTCTCCTTTATATTATTACATATTTTCCAAAATAAATATATCATTTTAATTTAAAATGTTATAAATAAAAGTTCAAACCCAGAGTACATTATAGAGACATGCTATATTGCAAGGAGCTAGAACAGTAACTGGCGCATATTAAAGTTTCAGTAAATATTTTCTGAATGAATGAATGCAATGGATGAATGAATAAATGAGACTTTAGCAATATATGCCAGAAGGGAGGAGGAGAAAGCTAGGGATAGGGGAGGTAGGCTAGTGCCTGAGGCAGATGATCCTGTATCATACAAGGTACAGTGGCCATATTCCTGTTTCTAACAAATAAATAGCAACTCAAGTATAATATAATCAGATTTATCCTGGCAGGTAAGGTTAGGCGGAGGCAGAAATGTTAACGTGATCATTTTTCTCCACCCTCATCCAATCTGTTTCTATGTGTTGCTGAGAGTCCATCATTCCTAGCACTTGAGTTTGCCTGTCACCATCTATAGGACAAGTGGAAATATCTATATGTAAATGGCATTCATGGTCTGAACAACTTTCCTAAGTAACCTGAGTTGTGTCTAGACATGGAATGGCTAAAAACTAGCTAATTTGCACTGATATTGTCTTAACTCTGGGCTGTTATAACAAAGTATCATAGATTGGGTGGTTTTTAAATGGTAGGAATTTATTTCTCACAGTTCCGGAGGCTGGAACTCTGAGATCAGGGTACTAGCATAGTGGGGCCCTGGTGAGAGCCCACTTCTGAGCTGCAAACAGCTGACATTTCCCTTGTGTCCTCATATGGCAAAAACAGGATGAGAAAGCTCTCTGGGGTCCCTTTTATTTGTGCATTAATTCCATTTATTAGGGCTCCACCTTCATGACCTAATGACCTCCCAAAGGCTTCATCTTCTAATGCTATCATATTAGGGGTTAGGATTTCAACAAATGAATTTGGGGGGTCATAAACATTTAGTCCATAACAAGTATCAAACCCCTAAACCATCATCTCAAAACATTTCAGAAAGCTAGGACTGAGGCACCATAGACAGATTATTCAGATTCAGTAATTCATTTGTTTGCTTTAAATGAGTCTATATTTATACCAAAGTTCTTATACATCCAAGCAGAATTATGTACCACTTGGTAAGATTCTGCTTTATTAAACTGACTAACAAGGTAATTCTTTGGGCCTAGGCAATTTGAAGAAGATACAACAAGAATCTGCTCAAAAAATAGCAGTAATCTAAATGCAGCCAAGTCAGTTGTATCTGTTGTGCACTAATAGACAGACTCCTGGGTTTCAGTAGATAGCCCACTATGTAATCATCCTGGCTGAATAGCCTTAGATACTTTGTTTTGAAGGGAGTACAGAAATCCTGCAGGTTTAATTGCCAATAAATCAGCACGACCTCTACTCCCTGGCAGTCCCTTTCTACAATGATCTTTTCAACCAGAAAATGAAGAGATGGATTTTACAGGGCATGTGTACTGCCTGTGGTAAGATAACAGAATTACACTTGCTGTTTTCTCCATTATAGGCTACACTAGATAATGAAGGACTCTATTAATGATATGTTCTGTTTGCTTTTAGGTTATTTTCATCTTGTAGTTATTTCTTTTTGTTGTTATGGAGAGCTTTCTTTCTTCCTTCCTTTCCTTTCCTTTTTTTTTTATATAGAAAAATCCTTCTATCACTTGTTAGTTCAATATTTTATCATCACCAGAGATTTTATTCCCTAGTTAATTCACAGGAATTTAAATTAAAATACTCTGACTCACTCAAAAAGCTATTCACAAACTGATTGATTTGGATGTTGTTCTTAGCTGATTTTCAGATTTGTTTTAAAAAGTAGCTATTTTAAATTAATATTTCCCATTCATAACTATAACTAATGCAGACATTTTAACACTCAGCCATACCCAAATGTAAGATAAACCTGCTGTTTGCATATTTGTTTGTTTTAATATGAATAATATTTTGTGGTATATATTTATACATTTAGATATTTAATTGCATGAACACTGTAAGAAAATATCAAAATTTAAAACTACTAAACAATAGGTTCTACTCCTACTTAACTTTGGAGTGCTCCTGCCAACCTGTTCTGAGTTTAGGATGATATATTTCTTGCCTGAACTACAAGGAACTAGACCAGATGATTTATTGAGGCTCTGTCTAATTCTAAGATCTATGAATACAAGCTACGTGTCAAGAAACCATCTTCTTATGGTCTGTGTGTTGGACAATACTGTTGTACTTTAAAAATACATTTTAAAAATGTTTTGAGATTTAGAAGATTCTGCATTGGTGGAGGCAGCCACATAGTTTTTTACTCTCTCCAAATTCCCACATAACAACAAATAGAGCCACTAGATAGCAAACCCCAAAACACTTTTTTGAAATATTTTATTTATTTATTCTTAGAGAGAGGGGAAAGGAGGGAGAAAGAGAGGGAGAGAAATAGTGATGTGAGAAATACATCGACTGGTTGCCTCTCTCACACCCCCAGCTGAGGCCCTGGTTCAGAAGCCAGGCATGGGCCCAATGGGGAATCGAACCTGCGACCTTTTGGTTCACAGGTTGGCACTCAATGCATTGAGCCACACCAGCCAGGGCCCCAAAACATTTACAATAAAATTAAGTGATAGTATATCCCCAGAAAACCCAAAATACAGTGGATGAGAACATGCCACCAAAATCTACAAGACCTGCCATTTGTGTGTGAGAAAGCAGAGGAAAGCAATAGATCCTCTGATGAACCTGAGAACAGAGTAGAACAGATAGTCTGCAGATATTTATTGGGAAGTGCTAAGGACCAATTTGGGAATAGCAGCAGATATTGGGAGGTGTCTCCCCTACTCCAATAGCAGATGAATGCAAGAGGCCTACACAGAGGAAAGAAAGGATTAGAACAGTTTGGCCCATGACCTCATGAAACTGACCAGCCAAGGCTTCCTTCCTGAATAGAGACTGACAGATTTCTGAGAGTGAATTCAAAATTGATCAGAATAAATATAATAGAGACAAAGGAAAGAAAAGATCTACAGCCACAAAGTCTCAGAAAGCAAGCCTTTACTTTTTTAACACTTCATGGAAACAAAAGAGGGAACTCTACGAAGTTAACAAAACTACTCTGAACCATGCCTCCTTCTAAAAATTCAAAAAGAAGCCCTGGCTGATGTGGCTCAGTGGATTGAGTTCTGGCCTGGGAACTGAAAGGTTTGCTGATTTGATTCCCCATCAGGGCACAGGTCAGGGTTGTGGTCCAGGTACCCAGCTGGGGGCACGAGAGAGGCAACCACACACTGATGTTTCTCTCCCTCTCTTTCTCCTTTCCTTCTACTCTCTCTAAAAATATATAAATAAAATCTTTAGAAAACAACTCTTTTCACATAAAATTGAGCATCACATTAGACACTATACACACACACAATAAGGAGCAGAATGCTATCACTTTGACAGTGACAACATATCAGAAACATGTATCCACAGAATACATCAAGATTATAACCTTCAATTTCAAAATAATCTAGAAGGCATTGAGAAAAGTAATCTAAAAGGTACTAACACATGAAAGAAACACAAATTTATTTGAAACTCAGAGTGAGTGATAGAACCCAAAGAATTAAAAATATAAGAAAAGTCATTTCAGAGATGAAGTCTTAACTAGAAAGAATATAAAAGAACAAATATACAAATAATATTTTAAGAGAAATAGAAGGTGAAAAGAATAAGAATTTTAAAATTGAAAGAGAAGTTAAAAGAGGTAGAAACAACTCAAGAGAAAGTAACAAATTAAAGGCAGAGGAGATCCAACAGAGAGATAGTTAAGTCCTCAAAAAAGAAATCAAAGTTAGGGAACAAAACAAATACTAAAAAACATACTTCAAGAAAACTTTTGTGAAATTAAAAGAAAAAAAGAATTTAAGTTATATATTGAAAGATTATACCATGTATCTGAGAATATCCACCCAAAGCAACCAAAACCAAGATAGGATATAGTAAAATTATTGGACTTTAAAGAAAAAGGAGAAAAAAATCCTTTAGTCTTCCAGGCAAGAGGAATGTGAGATTTATTATTTTTCTTTTCCTTTATTGTTGTTCTATTACAGTTGTC
>VMDR010011037.1:0-29394 GCA_007922815.1 Macrotus californicus
TTCTTTGCATGATGCTGGAAAACATTAACATATGATTATGTTAATCACACAAGGGATTATATATTTTTGAGGAGGATATAGAAGTACTCATTGTATGGCTAGCATTTTGTTGGGGAGTTAGTCATGGTTCTTATCTGTAAGCAATAAAAAGTGACCCTGCTTTACTGAAGAGTGAAAGAATTTATTGAAAGAGTAGCAGGTAATACAGCATTGATAGGAAGCCTGCAGAAAGAACAAGGGAGAGGCCAAGGAGGCCAAAAGGGACCATAACTGGAATTCCACCCCTATCTGTCCATGAGAACATAATACGTGTTGTCACAGAGCTTGAAAAGCCACCACCATCAGCACAGGTCATAGCTTCTACTGGCCCTATAATCCCAATTGCCAATGCCTAGGTCTACCGATAAAACACTCTCTCCTGTTCCACTTCTTCACATCATAGTCTAGGGTATGTTTATCTGATTGCCCAAGCCTGTGCCACAAGCCTGTGCCAAGGCTGGGAAACTGAGAGTCGAGCTTCCCTGGCTTCTACAGACTCCAAAATGAAGGAATTCTCCCAGCTAGAAAAGGTACTGCAACTAATTGGCAGCCCTTCCAAATTATAAATGTACACTACAGTGTGTTTCTAAACTATTCATGCGAAGAGATAATATAATTACTAATGTATAGATACGAATCATTACTAATGTATAAAGGACGTGTAAGGAAAAAGGTCCTCTAGCATCTTCCAAACACCAGATGTCTCTCGTTCAAAACCTAGTTCTCATGACTCAAAAACATTTTAGCATAAACACGTTTAGATGTTATCCACCTAGGGAGAGGCTTTGTAATGTACCACTTCCTTCTCCATCTTTCCCTCTCACAGTGTATTTCCCAAGGCCATCATCTAATTCACAATCACAGAGCTTCCTACAACTGCCTATGAAATGGCTGGCTTCTGCATTAGCTTGCTTCTCTGCCCTCGTCTCTCCCGATTAGCAGCTGATAAAAGGAAATCAAAAGCACCTGATACCCATTTTTCATGATGGAGAGATTTCATTTCTCTCTCAAGCATGAATAAAATTCAATTTCAGAAAGCTCTTTTCTCCATTTGGGAAATGAGCCTCTGAGTACTGAGACCTTTATCTGGCAAAGACCCCTTTCTGAAAATGTTTACTTGCATTGTATTAATTAAGCAACATACTAATATATTTTTTGTAAATGTCATCACAATATATGGAGCATCAGATGCTCCACTTTTAATTCTTTGGACCATCCTGATTCCATTTCCATAATAAAAGATCATTTGTCATGATCAATATTTATGATGTGTTACTGAATATATAGCCATAAGAGTATGCATTTTTAAAAAAAGTTAGAAGTATTCCTTAGTTTGGTTATTTGATAAAAATTTCATGTACGAGTTCTGCTCTGTAGGAGATCAACAAACATTTATTAAGTGACTACTATGTTCAATGCTGTGAATAACCGATACTGTCTTTGACTTTATAAAGCACACATTCTGGTGGAAGAGATAGTCAATAAACATGTAAATTAACAAACCAACCAGTACCATTAAGGAAGTACACAAAGCAATATGCTAGGAAGGTAGTGTCCAACTGGACATAGGTGGTTAAGGAAGGACCCTCTATGAGATGTGGTTGTACGAGAAGAAATAAATATGAAAAGTTGGAGACAGAACATACCAGGAAGAGGGTCCAGCGGTTACAAAGTCCCTGACACAAAATGAGTTTGATATGCTCCAAGACTTCATAGGAAGCGGTAAGGCTGGTGCTTCCTATGCAGATCGCTGTGGGACATTTCAGGCATAGAAAAGAGTATAAATTCATTCTAAGTATGAGAAGTTGACAAGAGTTGATTTCTATTTTTAAAATATCACCATGCCTATTGTGTAGAGAACAGATTAGAGATGATCAGGAATGGAGTTAGGTAGATAAGTTAGGGAGATGCTGTGGTCAACCAGGTGACCTAGTGGCTTGGATTAGTGGTGCTGAGAGTTATTAATGGTATTTAGTGAATTTTAAAAATATTTTAGACACAGAACAGATAAGAATTGCTGACTGATTCAATACAGGGAATCAGCATGTGGAGAACTGCAAAAATAACCACCAGTTTTTCCATCCCTCACTGTATACCAGCCCTTTGCAGTGTGACCTTGCAGCTCCTCCTTTCAGAAGGTGGAGTCTGTTTCCCTAGCTCTTGTATCGAGCTTGGATATATGACTTGCATTGGCTAACTGAATGGGAGAGAAGCAATACTGAGCCGGTTCTGAGGCTGAGTTTCAAGGAGGCTGGTAGCTTCCACTTTCTCTAGGAACCCTGCTACCCTGTGAGAACACACTGACTAGCCTTCTGGAATATGAGACACTACCTGAAGAAAGACCCTCCCTACTCATCCCAGAATTCCAGGAGAGGGCATCCTAGACCAGTTACACCCAAGCTGATCTCTAGCTGACATCACACACAAGAGAGCCAACCAGCTGAAAACAAAGAAGCACAGCCTAGATCAGCATAGCTGCCTAGACAACCTGCAGACCAATGAGCTAAGTAAAGGCTGGTTTTAAAAAATCAGTAGATTTTGGGCTATTGTGTGTTACACAGCAATAACCTACTGTTACAATGAGAAAGCAAGGAATCAAGTATGATGTTTACATTATATAATGTATAAAAGTGCATCAACCACTCGAGAAAATGTGCATTTGTTTTCTCATTCTATAGGTAGCCCTAAGGTGATATTTATCATAATCAGAGAAAGGCCATGTTACTTGAGCATATAATGTATCACTGGAGGAGAAGTCTATATTGATGTATGACAGACCAGGAAATATGAGGGGTGGGCAAAAGTAGGTTTACAGTTGTAAGTACACAAAACAGAGTTTATTCTTGTATTATTATTACTTATCATGTTATTTATTTGTATTACAACTATAAACCCACTTTTGCTCACCACTGTGTGATAAATTCCTGTTCTTTAATTGCAGTAGTTTACAGAAAAGTATATATATTTTAAAAGTATCTATTCAAGTTTCACAGAAAAGTATATATTTTTTAAAAATTCTATGTGTCAATTAACATAGAGTTATCCACTATTTTACCACATAAGGACATTTCACACACACACACTTACTTAACTGCTTCTTAAGGTGATACTCCATAAACGGAACTCCCAATTAAAAAATCATGGAGAGCATGCCATAGTTTTCATATTTTGCTGAGGTCTATTGAAAAATCGTCCTAAATAGGTGTTATTACTGATTCAAGGTTTGTGTGCCTTACTCTTCATAAGCAATAAGCATCAGAGTTTGGAGTAAGAAAAAGTTTGATAAAAAAGGCACCTATAACCTAATCAATAAAACAGACAAGCAAGCAAAATATAACCAGAGACATTGAAATAAAGAACAAACTGGCAGTAACTAGAGGGGAGTGGGGAGGGGGATCCTGGGGGAAAATAGAGGAAGGGTTGTCAAGGAACATGTATAAAGGACACATGGACAAAGCCAAAGAGGGGTAGGTTTGAGGGTGGGAAGCAGGGGTGGGTGGGGCAGGGGGGGTTGGAGGGAGAAAAATGGAGACAACCGTACTTGAACAACAATAAAAAATTACTTTAAAAAAGACTCAATTAGGAGTGTTCCACAGGCGCCAATATATCAGATTTATTACTCTGATGACACTAATACAGCTGGAGATGCTCACGTTGACACCACACAAAATTACCTGCCTTCTAGTTTTTGCCCAAAGAGAATGTCCACTAGGGGCCATTTACCTAAATAAACCTCTTAATGTGTTTATTTTAAATGTTGGATAGACATTTGAATTCCCCACTGAAGAAATTAAAAAACAAAACAAAACAAAAAAGAAGGCACCAGCTCAAGAACATGGGGGGACTGAACTCAAAGCTTGCACAAATCCAAAATTCTTTTAAGAGGCCCAGAACTCAGACTTCTTGTTTGTCAACGGAAGGGAGAATGGGCAGGGCAGGAGCTGCGTGACACCTAGGCGCCAACAGAAATCCCCGGAAGAGCACAAAATCTCTAAATCTCTTTGTCTCCTCCACCCCTCCAGTCCCTTGCCCCATGCTGATATGAGTCCAGTCTTGAGGCTTCTGCAAATCTTTGGCAAAAAGTTCAAGCCTTAAGCGAAATTCATCTAATAATTGGCACATGAGGGGGGACCCAAAAAAACAGAATCATCTTCTGGAGGGCAGGCCCCTTATAGTACAGACTTCTCCTACTAGGTGAGTGTTCTAGGAACCCATCCTGTATCAGTGTACCAGCTGGTGTTGTTGTGAGAGGCTGCATTCAGCTTCAGTGAATGTTTTTTGGAGACTTTCAACACATTTGCCCATTTCATGATGGGTAATTTATGAGCACACCTACCCACACTATGCTGAGTGTTCAGTCCATCAGTTTTTGACCAAAAACATCATGACCTCCATGCCCCGCCCTCCCTATTTACCCCATCTCACCACGAGCAACTTTTTTTGTTTCTTCAGCTGAAAAAAAGTCCTTAGAGGGAAATGTGTTGCCCATGTGGAAGAGGTAAAAAATTATTAAAAACACTAAAGGCTTCACAATTGATGAGTTCAAAAACTGAGCACTGGAAAAACTGTCTCAGTAAGTGTACTGCATCAAATGGAGAGAACGTTGAAGGCTACTGAAGTTTAAACATGTAAGAATCAATACACAATTTTTTATAAATAAATTTTAGTTCTTCGGGGGGGGGGGTCCTCCCTTGTACCTGTAGCAGGAGCCATTTGCCTGAAGGCCCTGGGAGAAATGCAGGCTGGAATTAAGAGAGTCAGGAAGCGCCAGCATTTCACTCTGTTACAGTGTCAGTCCGCAGACTGCTGCAGAACAGTGAGTGTGGGAGAAGGACCAGAGAGATGGTCGCTTGGGCCGTACTGTGCACCTGGACAGGTCCCTTCATCTCTCTGACCAGTTTAATCACCTATAACCAAAAGAGGAGGGCCCCGAGTTTCTTAGGTTCTCCCCACCCCAGTCCACCTAGCATAATGCCTAGAAAATAGATATGCTCACAGTCTTTTATCTTTTCTATCCATCAATTATTCATGTGGGATGCAATATAAAGTCAAGGAAAATTCCACAGTCAAATCGCAAAGTCTAGAATATCATCTCGGTTTAACCTTACCATAGACTCATGTAAAATAAACAAAAGGGGGATAGAAAAAGTTAGATTCTTACCAACTTCCCTGAAGGCAGGAAAAGTAGACCTGATGAGAAAGGAGTCATGTCATAATCTTAGGGTGTGGAGGGTAGGAGGGAGCCCCGAACTATCTATCAGCTGGTGTGGGAGTGAGCACCTGAAATTCCTATCAACCTTTGAATAACTCTTCTGCTATGACTAGGGTTCTAACCACAGACGTTTCAAGCACATGTCTGGCAATGCTTTCTCTAATGACTTTTCATTTTTGTGTTATCAACTGTCATCACCAATATGTTACCTAATTTTTTTTAAACTATATTTGGGTTTGTGCTCAGAGGGAGTGACTGCTGTCCTGGTTCCACCTAAATAATCTGGACTACCATAGAAAAGGAAAGAAAGTTTTTAAGTCTGCAGTGAAGACTTAACCAAGAACAACACTGAAAGGAGAGAGCAGCAGTTACGGGATTAGTGTTCAGGTGTGGAAAGGTTTCTGATTGCTGGATTAAGCAAGTAGTTTGTCATTCTGGTATATTGGGTTTTCTAGAAAAGTGAGAGCCTTCCCATCAAGTAATAATACTTCCTCATTTTAACCATGAAGTCCTGAACGGTGAAGTCCTCTTACCCTGAAACCTGAAACTCTCTTTTATGAATTAGCATTTCTCTTGCCTGGATCACAGCTGATCCGCGCTGAGTTCGATGTAGCTGCCCATATTCTTGTTAGGAGCTCTTCTAATGCAATTTGATATCCACAGGCTGTTTCCTTATTGTCAGGGATGCTTTTGTTCCTGTCAGGGATGGTTTTGTTCCTAAAGAGATATGATCCTCACCTGCATCCTGATAGTTCTATAAGACTGATTCCTGGATAACTCAGGTTTCATGGTAGTAACCAACGAAAATGTCAATGGAAACAAAGCAAGAAAAAGAACTGAGAGGTCTTTATCTTATAGCACATAGTCTACAAGAAATGCTAATATTTAAGAAAGTAATGTGGTATAGAGAAAGATCTCAGCTTCTGGAGTGAGAACAAAAAGTCTGAACTTTTGTCATACCTCCATCAAGTTACTTAATGATTTTGGCCTCAGTTTCTCTATATGTGAAATGAAAATGAGAATATACCTCTTATAGGATACTGTGACATTAAATAACAAAATAAGTACATCAAATAACTGAACACCCCTACAAAAGGAGAATAAATAATAGGCATGTTTAAGGTCTTATGTAATGATGACACCATAAATAGGTGGTTTTGAAGTTCACCAAACAGTATAATGTCAGGGTTATGAGTCAGCTTTCCTGTGATTTTCTTGGCTTTCCTCTCATTATCACAAGCTCCAAGCATCATGTTCGGACATGACTTTATTTAGAGCAGGAAGAAAAGGTGTTCAGGTTTTCCTTTATAGGAAAGGTAACTTTCCCAGAAGGCTCACTTCCCAAAAGACCTCCTCTCAGGACTTACTGGTCTGAATTGGGTCCTGTACCTATGTCCTATGTGCAAAGGATGCTGGGAGAGCTGACACCTGGCTATTTTTTTTTAAGCTTCTTTAATGGTAGTAGGATTCTGCCACCAAGGAGGAAGTTTGGTAGAAAAGTTAGTGGGGAGGCAACCAACAGTTTCTGCCACAGTATAGTGAGTAGCTAAAACAATTGCTGGTAAAGAATTATTGGCATATGTAAAAAAATACTTAATAAATGCTAGTTCCTTTTGTTACAATTCTGCCAACTTCTCCATATGTACTAAAAACTTGCCATTAATTCTGTGGACAAAAGAAAAGTCCACATAGTAAATCTGACAAGCTCAGGGTGGGCCAATATGGAGAGCCTACAAACTCAGAGACCAAAGGTAACCACACAGGATGGCCCAAACGTTAAAATTCCTCACTAAAAGTGAGTCATGGTGGAGAGTCACATCCTAGGCCTGTAGCTTCCTTGACAAAGGTCAGTTTTTACCTCAAGTGAGCTTGTCTGTCATCTTTTTGCATCTCAGAGAGCGTACCTTTGGAATGTGAAAGTAATCCTCTTGTTCCCCTCAAAGGCACAATCTCTCACCAGAGCACAAAACCGCAGAACCCTTCATGGTTATCTTGCTCTCCATACCATCTCTGTGAGCTGTGAAGGTTAACTAACTATCCTGTACCCAGCAATGCAGAAGTATGTGTCTCTCCATTTTGTTCTTTGTCCAATCTCACCGATTTCCCCACTCTGTTTTCTTCCACCTCCCTAATCTACCACCAATGCATTTCATGTAACCCCCTTACGTCTCCGCCTTTTATTCTACTGTATAAAATAAGGTGTAAAACTACATTCTCTAGAGCATTTTCTCAATCCTTTGAGATTTTCCCTCCCAGCAATTGTTGTCAGTTTGGGTCAAATAAACTCTTTTAAGACGTTTTCTTAGGCTAGATGTTCTTTGTCGACAATGTCATGTAGGCACCAGTTCCCTTCAGTGTGTGTTTCTAGGGTCCTTTGTGGACATTACAACTCCCCCCAATTTTGTGTGGTTTTGGCACTGTTTCCTTTCTACTACTGAAGCACAGTTGACTAAATCTTTCCTCATACCTTCCTGTTACAACCAGAGGGGGCATGTACCTTAAGTAGGGCCACCTTAAACTTTCTCAAGGACTCTGCATTTTGAGTGACTGATGCAATGGCAGTTAGTAGTGGCCACAGCAGTGGGGGCCCGCTTGCTGACAGTCCTGTTCCTACTGTGTGATGCTCACCACGTTCCCTATGTCTCATCAGCCTCTAACAGATATTGCCCAGAACTTTGTTCATGGGCCAACGTACCTATTCTCAGTTGCTGTCAGTTTTGGCTCAAACAGTTTACAGGCTACCCTTTTCCCAAAGAACTGCCATCAACAGACAGTAATCCCCTCTCCAGGACGTGCCTGGGAGCAATGATTTTCTGGAGCCAGCTCCAAGTAGCTCATAAGAGCTTATTGTGGAATTCCTTTTCAAGTCCACATCCAGACACTTCACACTGGTAGCTTGAAAGAGGCCATGATGGGAGTATTTACCCCATGGAAATTGGCAAATGCTATAAACCTGGTAAGCCCTTCCACCAGAGAGCCACTTCAGCAAGACATCACTAATGGGGAGGCTGTCCTTCCTCCTGAGGCAGTTCCTACTCAATGACCAACTGATACAGGTGCAAAAAGCCTGGCCCTCTGTCTCAAGGTGGAATAATTCTCTGATGATATTAAGTTCCAGAACTCCTTGTGGAATCAAGCTGAGGCTCAACTTCCCCTGAACCCTTATTTTTGCTTGACTTCTTCTTCTTCCCTATCTTCTTATTCTTACTTCCTTACAGCTTTCTCAAGAGAAAATTCCCTCAGTAGGGCATCTGTACAACAATCCCATTTCAGGCTCTGCTTCTAGGGACCCCAACCCAAGGTGCCCTAAGAATGTCCTCAGCTTCTGCATGTTTGCAAAGCCTGAGGTTCAAGACTTCTATCAACTCTCTTAGTCACATGATCATACCAATAAGTTTCTTATTGCTAAAAATAGACAGCATCAGTTTTTATCTTATTCACATTGAAAAATTAAGAGATTAGGTGTATAGAAAGGAACTCAATAACCACTTTTGTCCACTGGGAAATAGCTTAAGAAGTTTCAGGAAGCAATATATCCCAGAAAATTAAATCTGTGAAAAGTAAATGTATGATCTCAAGCACTGAACCAACTGACCTAATCTGATGTGTTAAAGAGGTTTAAAAAGTAAATGTAATCTTTTCAACTACAGTCACATTAGCATTACTTCAATAGTCAAATGAAATACCCGCACCCATTGGAGTCAATTATTATGTAATAAAACACTCTACTTTTATTACACTCAGCCAGTTAAATCCTACTGAAAGAATCTTCCTAACACGGTGTAACTCCAGAAATATCCTGCATATGCATTCAGCCGCAGTAAAATCTTTGCAAATGCCTTTGCTTCAAGTTAACAATTTTTTCTTTGGTGTCTCAAACCTCAAAAGTCAATTATGCTTTGAAAACATCAAGTCTTTAAATTATTAAATGCTTTCACATTTCCACTCAATAAATAAGACAACCTTAATTAATACGGAAATTAGAGCTTGTTCACATCAGTAGTTCAAATAAATACCTCCTAGGGTTCAACTGGAAACATGCAAATGGAAAGTCTTTGACCTGCCCTGCTGGCAGCTACTTTGCAAAGGTCTTTAAAGTTTACATGGGAAGATGGCACAAACAGTGGTTCACGCATGCATCTGACAGCCCCAGGGTAGTAGGACGTGGGACTTGTCCATAAGTTAGGCACCCAGGGATGCAAAATATGGCAGTGTAAACATCCTCCTAACCAGACTTACTGTAACTCATTTTATGGGATAGGTAAACTCCGAAAAGTCCCCTGTAAATTAGTTCAAAGAAAGAATCTAAATCAAGGACCTCTGTAATATTAAAGGAACCCTGAGGTGAAAAGTTCTGAAAAGTGAGGAATCCTTTTTTAAAAGAGAATTTTAAATAACCACTATCTAACTTATTTATTTTTACATATGGTATTTGATTAAAGTAAGACAAAGCTTGATAACTAACACACTGCAAAAACATTTGCTAAGTACCTGCTTTTCCTAATGTGAACTATGGACTTTGGGTGATTATGATGCAGGTCCATCAATTGCAACAAATGTAAATACCACTCTGGTGGGGGCTGTTGATGATGGGAAGACTGGACGTGCGTGGTGATATATGCAAAATCTCTGTACCTTCCTCTTAATTTTGCTGTGAACCTAAAACTGTTCTAAAAAATAAAGCCATAAAGAAAAATCTGTTCTTCATGGCACTTATTTATGTAGTGTTCTGTTTACCAGCAGCCTTTTCCACCAAAATGTGAGCCCCATGAAAATAAAGTCTTGGTTTTTTTACAGTAGGGCCACAGGGCCTTTAACTATGCCTGGACCAAAAAATAGCTGTTCAATAAATGTTTGGTAGGTAAAGGGAGAGAGGAAAAGTGAATAGTGTAATATACAGCTTGGTGACTATAGTCAATAATATTGTATGTTTGGAACTTGCTAAAAAAGTAGATCTTAAGAGTTCTTATCACAAGAAAAAAATGTACAAGGTGTGATATACAAGTATCAAATCATTGTGTTGTATATCTGAATCCAATGTTCTATGTCCATTACATGTCAGCTTAAAAAAGAAAAGAGAATAAATAACATCCTAATTTTTACAGAGTAGATAAAACTCTACTCTGATATATTAACAAAACAACAGCAAATACATTTGCAAAGACATTTAAAATATTCAAATTTTCGAAACAAGCAGAAGACAGAATTTTCCAGGTTTTACATCCTGAGAAATCAGAATAATCTAGATGAGAAAAGAAAGCATCAGTCAGGACACAATTTGATTCCACGTATTTGGTTCCTTGACATACTGAGTGAAACTGACTTGTGGGGTTACTAGGACAGACGGAAATGACACATGTCCCCAAATGCAGTAAACAGTAAGTCAAACACAGGGACAGCTCTAAAATTGCCTAATACAATACCACTAGCCCCATGTGACTACCAAGTACTTGAAAAGTCCCTAGTTTGAACTCAGATGTGAGATGTGCTTTAATGTAAAATCCACACCAAATTTCAAAGATTTGAGGCAAAAAAGTATCACATTAACAATGTATATACTGTCTGTGTGTTAAAATGATAATATTTTGAATATACCAGCCTAAAATATGTATTATAAAGATTCATTTCACATGTCTTTACTTCTTAATGTGGCTACTAGAAAATTTAAAATGACATACATGAATGACTCACACGAAACTTTGGACAGTGCTGCACTAAGGATGTCCTGCCTCAGCATGGAGAAGGCTCCTTAGTGCAAATACCTGTAGTTTTCCACTGGAGGACCATGGAAACTCACAGAGCCCTTTTGAACACTAAGGCAGTAGTGTCAAATAGTGACCCTGAAGGCAGCCTTTAGCCAAAGGTGGAAAGTGAGTTATGTAAATACACCAGCTTTCTTGCCTTTCATTTGGAAAAATGCAGAAGCATGTTCTGCAAAGTTTTATGGAATTCCCCAGCAGGACTGAGCACCAGTTGCTCATAAGGGTAACTCACTTGATAACATACCCATCATTGAATTATTTCCCTTCTCTGCCTCACTTCTACTTGCCCAGGTATCTCCTGGAAGTAGTTTCCCAAGAAACTGTACTTGCAGTAGAGTCCTCTCTCAAGGTCTGTCTCTGGGAGAGCCCAAATTAAGAAATTATGACACCCTGGCCAGGCAGCTCAGTTGGTTAGAGCATCATCCAGATATGCCAAGGTTGCAGGTTTGATCTCTAGTCAGGGCACATATAGGAATCAACCAAAGAATACATGAATAAGTGGAACAACAAATGGATTTCTCTCTTTCTCTCTCTCCTCCCCCCTGCCTCTCTCTCTCAAAAATAAATAAAAATTAAAAAAAAAGACAATATGGAAAGCAAAACAAAAAACCTACTAGACATATTCCATACCTTTAGTCTAACAAGGAGTTTTATTTCAACTCTTCATCAACTTAATTACTTAAAGCTAAAGTATCATAATATCCTTTGTGACTATCATACCTACTGTCCTACTTTATCCAAGACAGAATGAAAATAAAACATGTGGCTACAAAAAGAAAATGTAAAAGTAAAATTTCATCGAATCTATTATAGGCTTTTCTTTCTCCTACGTATTTTCTTGGATTCCATTCAACCTAGTCTTTAAGACTATTTTATAGCTCTGTTTTCCTCTTTAATTCTGTTGGGAAGTTCTTTTAAAAGGAGACATCAGAGTTAAGAGAATTCTGTGATTCAATAGAGGATCTTGTCATATTTCAACATAGAATTGAATCCTTAGGCTAGATGCCTCATCATTTTCTTCCTCATAAAACGGCCTGATTTGAAGAACCATATAAATGAAGACTTGAATGCACTAATGAAATAAACCTTCCACATTCCAAATCTTCCGAGAGCATTTTCATCCCCAGCTCTACTAATTTCCTTCACGCTGCTCTGTTTTTACACTTTCACTTGAATTCCTTCCCTCTCCTTTCCCACTACCTTGGTAGTAATGGATAAATTAGTTACCCAGATAAAAATCACCTACTCTTTACTGCCTCGTAGTGCATAACTCATCCCATATTTTAGGCTGTAAGCCTCATGGTGAAAAGAATGACCAAACATTGGACTCAGGTACTGACAAAAGAAAACATGGATATTTGCTGCTCTTGATATTTTAACAACAGGACTCTTGCAGGAGGAGGACCTTGCTTCAGAAATATGCTGCCCCTAGAAGGTACTTCACAGTCTTATTTGGATTATAGGCTCTTTTATGTTTTCCTCCAAGAGCAATGTACGCAGAGTATGCTTTTTAGGACAATGAAGAACAAACAGTGTGCACATGTATCTTTTGCTTGTGGCACAGCCTTAGCTGGAAATAAGGGTGTTGCTGAGTCATTTATCCCCACCCTGATGTCTTTCCTAGCCTTATGTTTTGTGGTGAACTCATCATGTTATTGACACAAACATAGAATCCAATGCTGTGTAGCTCCCCAGCACAGGGGGAGACACATTCACATGGAAGGAAATAGGGTCAAACACATGAATATTCCTCATCTACTGAAGACCAATAGATCTGTCTCCCTCTCCACATGCCAAGCCTGTGTATCTACAACAATTCCCCCCTCCAGTCCATGTCCACCAAGGGCTAACACAATCCCTGTCTTCTTTAATCTCATGAGACTCCAGGCAGTGTGAGCTGGCATAGAATAGTGAGGTCGCTTGTCCCAGCTCCACTCCAGTGACCTCAGATTGTTAGTTTGAAATTGACCCCAGGCTGAGAGTAGTTACACCACAAAAATCAGCCAATGCTAATACAACTCAGGGCTTAGCCCACACTGGACTGGGGGTAACTAAGATGAACACAGCAGCTAATTAAAATAAAACAGGTTCTTTCCAGACAAGAGAAACCCCTGCCCTAATAAGGACAAGAAACACCACATTCCAGTGCACAGACCCCCTTCTCCATGAACTACCCACTTTGTCTTTTGCCTGGAGGTCATGTCTAAGGAAAGGAAAGGTAGCAAAGCTTTTACCAACATAGTACCAGATCGCAGGCATCACTGAGTTTAGTTTTATATGTGCTTTCCAAAAGGGACCAAACCCTTAGTGATTCCAGTCACAACATAGTCCCTTGAAGAGTTATACACAAATGTAATATTTGCTTAGCTCCTAAGAACTCTTAGTGAAAAAGCAAGCAAGCATCCATTATAGAAAAGATTCAAATGAGAAAGATTTCACTTAACACCATGTACTGTAACAGGGAATTCCAGAAAAAAGCATCTGGAGGGTATAGAAGTTATGCAAGATGCTGCAAAATCTAGTTTTGCCTCTTTATTTTACTATTTCTTTTCACTGCTAAACATCTGATAATAATGCCATGTTTTAAGGAAATTATTTTGTAGCACATTTATGTTTTTAAGAACCTATTTCTGTATCTCATCTTATAGATAAGTGTGTTCATACATCTGCATTTTGGGAAACAACTTTTCTTTGGCAAAATGTGCAGATTGTCATGATTATCTTTGGAGAAGTGTTCAGTCAGTGGTGATATGTCTGGCTGATCTATCACACCTCTTGGAAATCTAAGGTTGTTAGACTTCACCAAATTATCTGGGAGAGCTTGTTAAAACACATATCCCTGGGCTTCAGCCCAAGACAATCTGACTGAGTAGGTAGGGCCCATTTAGCTTCCCTAACAACTTTCTGGGTGAAGATAAGCATGAACTGAATTTTGAGTAGCTCTGCTCTACACAGTGCCACACCTTGAGTGGCAGATGCTGTCCGTGGTACAAGGTCCAGAAGGAGGTGCTTCTGGTCCCATCCACAGGTCCTTTGTTAAGCCCACCCTAATGCTGTTACAATGTTTACCCAAACACAGCTGGGAATGACTCCCAGAATGTAGGGTCATTGAAAAGAGGATCTTCTAAGACCCCAGGAGACTATTTTAAGCTCTAAATCTAAGGTTACACTCAGCTCATAATATATATATATATTCTCTATTCAACATCCATCTATGAGCCTTTTAGTCAAATAAAAACTTTTAGGTAAGTATACAGCTCCATATTGCAATAAGCTGCTACCCTCCTGGGAAATGTCCCCCTGCCCTCAATTTTTCTGGAGCTTGTATTGAAGGGTTTTTAAATATCTGTAATTAAATCAAACAGCGTGGATGCCCTTTCCATGTGGTTTCCCTGAGTAGCTGTGGCAGCCACTGTTCCAGACATAGGAGGCAGATTTACTGCAAATAATGATGGCTTTCATTTTTTAAATGTGTTTCAAAAAGAACTAAAAGAAAAAGAAAAGAGAAGCTTAAAAAGCTCATTCTAGGCTTTCAGGGCAATGAAAAATAATGAAAACATCTTAAAACATGTGAGTGGAAGTGCTACTTACCAGAAGTCCAGTACTAAGAGTTGAATGACTGGTTTGGTAAAAAAATGCATTCTGGGAAAAACCAAAAAGACGGTTTTTGTTTTCACCTCTGAACAAAACTATCCCACACAGATCTGCTGTTCTCCCATTCAGATTTGGACTCATAAAAAGGCACACTGTCAATATTACTTCTACAAATCCATCAATCTACTTCTGACAGAACAGCCAGAAAGTATCCCAGAAGTTCCCAGCACAGAATTTCAGAGTTTTGATGTTTCAGAGAAAATGCATATTTATTTAAGTTCAGCTTCTTTTTGAAGTTCATCTGATATTGCTACTCCTCTCATGAAATTGTAGTGCTAAATGAATGACCTGTTCTAAAAAGACAGCTTATTCATCTAGCACTACACACTATGCTAAGGAGCTTTCCTTACAGCATAAGCATGTAAAGTACCACTACTGTCATTCAAAAATTAGTCAAAGATCCCCCCCCCCCAATTTCTGGTAGTACTGCAGGCTGATCTGAACTGATAGAAATGATAAAGGGGGGAATTACCTTCAGCTTTACTCTCTCCCTGATCTCATTGCTGCTTATCACATCCCAGGCATGATGCAATATTAAACCCGACATAAGGCCTTCTTGGCTTCTGGACAGTATCTTTCCCTTATTTCAGGCACCTTCACAGTAGGGGTGACTGCCAAAAATCCTTCCTCTAGAACTTCAATATTTACCTGATTATAGACATATACATGTAAACAATACAGTGAAATTGAACACAGTAAGATTGACATTTTGCCAAAATATTATAGAATGAAGTTATGAAATTGCAGAATAAGTGAAATGAACAGTATTCTCTCACTTTTTATTGAAACATTGGAAAACTATAGAAAAGTTGCAGGAATAGAGGATTCATGCCCATGTAATCTTTACCTACATTCAAAGGTTAACATTTTGCCACATTTACTTTCTCTGTCTTTCCGTATGTGTATGTGTGTGTCTGAATGTATACATAATTATACAGACACACACATGTGTGTATGTAATATGTGCATAGACTTTTTGGGAATATTTTGAAAGTTACTGGCAGATATGACATTTCACTCATAAATATTCAGCATATTTCTTATAAGACCAAAACCATTCTGCCACATGACCACAATACACTGACTGCATTAGAAAATTTAACTTTGAGAAGTATTATTTTCTAATATATGAGGTCTGTCCAGAAGGTATCCAGCCACAAAATATGAAAAATAGAGACATTTATTGAACATACAAGATTCAAGAAACACTGTATACAGGACAATAATGCCTCAGTCCCCTTTAAAGTAGGCACCTTGGGACCTCACACAGTTCTCCTAATTGCCATCAGCTGCCCTGTCATATTTTCCTGAATCTCATCAGTGGTCTGAAATCTCTTCTTTTTCAAAGGTGATTTTAGTTTTGGGAAAAGCCAGAAGTTTCAGGGCACCAAATCTGGGCTGTAGAGGGGCTCAGTCACCTGGGTGATTTGATGTTTCACCAAAAAACTCTGCATGAGACATGATGTATGAGCAGCGTGTTGTTGTGATGAAGCTGCCAAATCACCAGTTGCCCACAGCTGCAGACTTTTGAATCATCTGAATATTTTCCAGAGAAATGTTCAAGCATAATGCAAAATTTGAGGCAGATTCCTTGCTCTACTTGCTCAGTCATTTTGAATGCAACGACCACACAGTACACATGCTTACTCAATGGCATCTACCATCCCCACTGACTAATACAGTGAACTCATCATTGTTCATGCATGCGCATTCCAGTCCACTGTTCATAGCTACCAGGTTACATTGATGTCATGCAAACCATTTTCGTTATATTAACAATGGCTGGACTTTTCCCAGACAGACCTCATATAGCCTATAATCAAAGTTTCCAAATTGTCCCAATAATGTCCTCTATAGCTTGATTTTTTTTCCAGGACCTAATCCAGTGCCACACCCTGCATTTAGTCATCATGGTTCCTGATACTCTTTCATCTAGGACACTGTGCTGGTTTTCTTGACACTGACAAGAGTACAGCTGAGTTTTTCAAGGATGGTACTCAATTTGGTTTGCCCACTTTTTTTTCCTCATAATTGCATTCTGATTTAACAGTTTAGTCAGAAATTCTGCATAGATAGCATTACATCCTTTCTCAATGCATGTTCTGAACCATATGAGTTCAGTTTGTTCCATTATGGGCAATATTACATTTGAAAAGGTAATCTCTCCATTTTAATGGTATCTTTTCTGTTTGTAAATAATATACAATCTGCAGGTGATGCTTTTAAGACTGTGTAAATATCTCTTGTCCAAGAAACTTTAACCCAGTGATTTTAGTATCCATTGCTTACTTTTGCATAGATCAATCATAAGTGTGGTGTTTGTAAAATAAGCATTATCTTTAAAGCATTATATAGCCTGAAGGCAGGGTCCAATACAAAATCCCATTAACTCATATACAGAAAATAGTCTTAATTTAAATTAATCCCATTATTGCTCAATAAAGAGTTTCTTCTATTTTCTGAGAAAATGCATTACTAATGGGTAATTCTTTGAGTGTAGGTGTCAGTTATTTTTTAGAATAATTCAGATATATGCAAGGACGGAAATGTATAGAAATTAATTAAAATAATTAAAAAAATAAAAAATGGCCCTTGAGTGGATGGTCTCTGTGGCAGAGGCATTTACAGTGCATCAAACATCCATGTGTTCTCCCATATTTACTGATTGCCTTTGCAGTTGGAAGGAATCAAGTAACTACTTCTGGCCAGTGAGTGACCTCTGAGTGGAAGTGACAAGTCACTTTTGAGTTGAGGCTCTTACAAATCCCTACATAGCCTTCATTGTCTCTCTGTGTCAGCAGTGTCCATGGAGCCTGCGTGTTGAAATGAGGAGTCAAAACACAGACGCAGCCTGGGCTGCTAAATCATTGCACTGAGAACAGCTGTAGGGAAGAGCTGCTTAGGCTACAGTGGACATGGTATGAATGAGACATGAACTGTGTTGAGCCGCTGTAATTTGGTGTTATTTATTAATACAACATAAGACTAGTCTATAATAACTAATAGTCTCTAAAAGCCTATTTTTTCAATAGTCAACATTTTATAAAAATAATCATTGGGTTACAATAGTGGTTTATTAATTTATCCATGGCAATAATTCAATAATTGATGCAAAAACTCTGGTTGTCTACAGAAAAACCAGCTCAACCCTTCCCCCATCCTCTTTTTTTCTAACAAGGCCAAACTTCCACTATAAAGGGTAAAAATGAGAGCTAGTGGTATGCTGGAGCCAGCTGGCACTAGCTTAGGAGAGCTGCTTTGCTTAGCTGCTGGATGTAACATCAGTACCTTAAATGGGGCATGGTGGGAGTATTTACACCTGGGAAATGGCAAATGCTGTAAGTCAGCCCCATTTCGTGAATCCTCATGCAGAGAACTGACTGCTTAATGGCACATCACTGGCTATCTTCTTTCCCAGGTCCTGCTACAAATAGCAGATGGGCATATGACTCAAGACTGATCAATAAGACTTGAAAAGAAGTTGGACACAGAATGTCAAGAAAAACTTCTTTCCTTATTATAAATAGGGGAAAACTTCTTTCCCTATTAAAATGTCTACACAGGGGTAGGAAAAAGTAGGTTCAGTTGTGAGTATGCAAAACACAGAGTTTATTCTTGTATTATTATTTATTATTTATTGCATTATTTATTTGTATTATAACTGTAAGCCTACTTTTGCCCACCCCTGTACATCCAAAAGGAATGCAGGTATATAATCACTAAAAGATAGGCACTAGAATGCTCATTGTAGCACTGTTCACAATAACCCTAAACTGGTTCCTATTCAAATGCTCATCAATAGAATGGACAGTAGAATACTATAAAGCAATGAAAAGAATTTACAACTACCCACAAACACAAAAAAGGGCTTTGAATCTCACAAACAAGGAGTGAAAGAAGCCAACATAAGATACATAGTATGTGGTATGTGGTACATAGTATGTGGTTCCATTTAAAATTTGACATAGGCAAAATTAATCTAAGGTATTAGAAATTTAAAATTATACAACTAGTTACACTTGGAGAAGGCAGTTATGAAAAAGGCAACTAAGAGAGACTTTTTGGGTGCTGGTTATATTCTGTTTCTTGACCTGGTTGCTAGATGTCAAATACATTCAGTTTGTGAAAATATATCAAGCTATATAGTTAGGATATGTACACTTTTTGGTATTCATACTTCAGTAAATTTCTTTTTGTTTGTTTAAGAGAAAGATGAGAGAGAGAAGAGACCGATGGCTTTTCCTTCCCACACTGACATGGCTATGTGAGAACCATGGCAGCCACCTTAATCAGCACACTGAGTGTAGGAGAACTGAATCCCTTAAGACAAGGTTAAACCACTGAAAGGTCTTGGAAATGCCTCTTGAGCTCCTGTTTTGGAATAAATATCATTTTTGTTTGGCCAAAGGTAGTTGTGTCATCCAAATTAATCATTTAGATTTTAGATTGAGGCAGCCTTTGGTATTACATGAAGAAAAAATATAAAATGTCAGGATCACAAAGTAGAATGATTAACCTATTTAAGTAAATAATTTTCAATACTGCATCAAATAATCAACAAGATTGTCTTAGTCCACTCGGGATGCTGTAACAAAATACCACAAACTTGGTAGGTTATAAACAACAGAAACTTATTGTTCACAGTTCTGGAGGCTGGGAAGCCCAAGATCAAGTTACCACAGCATGGTCACATCTGGGTGAGGTCCTCCTCCTGGTTTATAAACTGGCACCTCCTTGGTGTGTCTTCCCATGGTGGAAAGGGTGAGGAATCTCTCTGGAGCCTCTTTTCTAAAGGCACTACTCCCATTCATAAAGGCTTTACCTTTATGATTTAAGCACCTTCCAAAGACCCTACCTACTAATACCATTACCTTTGGTGGCTAGGATTTCAACATATGAAGTCTGGCAGGGATGCAAACATTCAGACCACAGCAAAAATCATCCTGATCACTTTATTTATTAAATGGGTCACCTAAGGTATACATACCTGTCTGCTCAAATGTCACCTCTTCAACAACAGAATCTGTTTATTCTGTAATAAAAGAACTTCCTAACCTTAGTCATCTATTTCCTTCCCATTGCCCTCCTTTATTTTCATTAGCACACCTTTGTCTCACATTAAATTATTTGTCTATATCCTTTTCTTTTAGAACATGAGCTCCTCATAAAAATGAATATAAGAGTAGACAGAAGAAAGATCTTTTCCATTTGGTTTGATGTGGTCTCTCTAGCGTCTAAGACCAGGGCTAGCATGGTGTGGACAATTAATGAAGTCTTTTTAAATGTAAATGAATAGAGAAAGAATGCAAATTTCCAGGCAACACTGAGCACTACACTGAGGACCTGTTGGTCAGTTTGGGATTTCCCCATTCTCCGGTTCTTTAGTCATACCCTTGCTTCCCTCCATTTCTTCCTGCCAGACATGGACTCTAGGCAGGTCTTATGGGGCTGGCAGGCTTGTCCTGCCCTACTTATACTTGGGATTCAAGGTGGTGCCTGATCACCTAGTTTTGTTCTAAACATGTCCATGGGGTTTCAGTCTTGCTATCTAATTGTCCTGTTTTTGCAAGAGAATTTTAAAAGCAAATAAACTAAGCCTCCCAAACTGCTGGCACCTTCCCAGAAGCCCCTTTAACTGTAATTTTTAAAACATTTTCAAAATAACCCAATGACAAGCATCCCTCTTAACACAGCACAAAAGCAGAGCTATAACTAATTACACCTGAACTTCTGATTCACCAGAAGCACAGCATAGTAAATCTAGCACAATTAACATTCAGTTGCTAAGTGAAAACACAGGCGTACGGGGCATGATGACCCACAGCATAAATAAATTGACATTGAAGCAGGACATGTTTCCAAGTGAGTGGTGATAAAGCATTCCTCTCTCATAATCAGTAGAGTGAATATTATCTGCAAAGTCTGCAAAGGAATAAAACATACCATCAAAATATAAGGCAGAGGTTCTAATAGTTCCTCCCCATCCTGGCCAGTCTGCATAAGTACACAGGTGTCCTTGTGACATGCTGTACTCCTTAGCCATCAGTACTAAAAATACTTTTCCCACAGGGTAAAGACTTTGACATCATTTATCAGATTTGGCTGTAGCTTTTTCCCTCTTTTTTACTTTCAATGATGTTCTCAACTCTTCCCCTCAAAACTGAATCTGACAATTGCAAACCAAAATGATTTAAAAGAACAAATGGTCTCCAAGCTTTCATTCAAGCCCCGTTAGACAGACTTAATGCAGCTTTAGCTCAGCTGTGTGCTAGAGAGAACATATCTAAGGTACAGAGTAAATTGAAATGCTTCACACAAAGGTAATGGAATGGAATGGCTTCCTCTTTCCCTAAATATTTGGCTGTTTTTCCTCTTTTTTTCATCTATTTTAAACCACCAACTGGCCATTTCCCATGATATATAATCTCTGGTACTGAGATGAAATATTTCTAGAGAAAGAAGCTCTTTGAACACTAAATATGGCACAAAGAAATTGGTAGTAGTTAGTGGAGGAATGTGGAACCAGGAGATGTGGAATGATGGGATCCTACAGAGATGTATGAAGACTTGTATTGAGGAGTTTTACTCTAAAGTGGAGTAGAAAAATGGGACCATAGCCAGAGGGTCCTGAAATCCAGAGAATTTCTTTTTTATATTAAAAAAAAAGAACGTATGTTTGTGATGTGGAAAGGTAAAACTGATGATCCAGGAATGAGGGGTGAGTTACTAGAGCAGGCAAGAAAAGATGGCACTCTACCTCCTAAGAAGTAGGGTTGACCCTATGACCCTGGGAGGAGCATCGACAGTTTATCCTGAGAAAAAGGAACAAAAGCAGAGAACATGAGTGCAGATACAAGGCCAGCAGTATGATGGGGAGGAGCACTGGGGCATTCTATTCTGATGGCTTCTCTTTTCTTCACAAGAACAAGAATTATCAGCTACAATTTGGAATGAGAAAGAAGAGAAGGCATGAAGTGTTTACCTAAGAGAACAGGAGACTTAATGGACTTGGGGAAATATAATCAGACTACTAGCAGCTTTTGAACTCATGAGTGGTTTGTGGTCATGCATGTAATGTGAAACCAGCCAGCACGATGGTTTATTTTTCTCCAGCTGTGTTTAGCTGGGCACATGCAAGCAACAAGTGAGTGAGAGTTGAATGCAATCAGAGTTACACTTTTGCTAAGCAAATAGGAACAAGAAAGGGACCATGTGTGCAAAGTATGAGCATAATTATAATTATGGAGACTAGAATCCCAGCTGAAACACATGGCACATGAGGACATGAAGGGGGTGAGGGACATGTGCAAAGGTGGTAGGATGAGGATCAATAGATTTTGGGCCACAGTGGGGCTGAAGAATTGTTGAAAGTGGGGTCCTGCAGGGAACAAGGGCTCTCAGGAAGTTACCCTCACTGTCAGACAGGGCTCTGATATTAGTATAAATGGAAAAGCAAATTGTCAAGGACAGATAAACAGCAGAGGTCATCCCCTATTATTTAAGTCTGCCATAGGAACAGACAACTCAGACTTGAGCTGTCTTAAGGGAAAGACAAAACCGTCTAGTAAAAAAGAGATTAGAAAAAGATTAGGAAAGGACAAAGGAGTGCTCCTAGGTATCAACATACCTGGGAACACCCTTTCCCTCTATGAGACTGTAGATATAAGAAAGCAAGATATCAACAAGAAGGAAGAACATTCTTGAGAAAAGATTTCTTGTGGCAGTCAAAGCAATGACCCACGTCCCAGAGCGGTAATGTCTCTTCTAAGATTCATAAACCAAAGAGAGTCATTGTTGAAAAGCTTCATAGAATTTTTTCAGTCAAACTCATTTTGCAGATGAGTAACAAAACCCAAAGAGGTGGAAGGATTTGCCTAAAAGCTGTGCAGCTATATTGCAAACAGCTTGACTTGCTTTTCAAAAGGGAAGATTATCTTTATGTCAGCTGAACCATATGAATGGGCATTTTATGGGTCAAAGTGGTTGACTATTGCCAGATTCATGTTGTTCAACCTAATGCATGGCAGGGTTCTTTCCACTCTAGCAGTGTCAAGAATGAGCACACGTCAATGATTTTTTTTTCCTTAATAAACTACTGCTCACTTGTTCTTCGTTAACTCATTGAATTTTATCAAGAAAATGTTTGCAGGGGGCTATGTGAAGTTGACAGTGAAGAACCTCCTAAAACTGAAGTTAAATTTAACCTCAAGAAATGATTTTTTTTTAAATCCAAAGGTAACAGATAAGAGCACCCATCTGGAGCTGTGACTAAGAGATTACTTGGTGACCCTCCAAACTAAATTAAGGTGACCCGGAGAGGTTTAATTGGATTATGATTATAAATATCGGGTTAGACAAAAAGTCCATTACATTTTTTTTCCATACGAGGGGGCTCTAGTATTGCTTAGTTGTCTTTAACTTCATTAGAAACAATTTTGTGAGATTGTATTGTGACAGCTGTCATATCAGCATGCATTAAAAAAACTTATCAAAATTGGTAAATTTTTGTGCAGCCATTTTAATATTGAAGATGGAAGAAAATATGCAACATTTTCAGCATATTATGCTTTATTATTTCAAGCAAGGCAAAAACACAACTAAAATGCCAAAAAAAAAAAGATTTGTACAGTGTATGGAAAAGGTGCTGTGATTGGTTGAACGTGTCAAAAGTTGTTTGTGGGAAAAAAAAAGTTGTTTCTGAAGTTTCTTGGTACTGTAACAGGGTGCAGCCAAGGGGAGGCCCCAAATAGGGATTTGGAATGGGGTTCAGAAATTGGTGTCCAGGAAATATTAGAAAAAATATATATTTATATAGGATGTCCTCACCCCCCCCCCCCCACAAGTCTGAACTGGGGGATGGGACACATGGAGCAGGACCATTGAGAGTTGTTTTGCATAGCAACAGTTTTGCAGACAACCTCTAGAATGGTCATTTAACATATCTATAACTTTTAACTGGTTTCATGGATATGTTAAATAGCTGTGGCCAAGCTTTGAGCCAGGGGGATGGGAGTGACTTCCACGCAGGATGTAACTGGGAGGCAACTCCCCCTGGTTACAGAGCCTGTGTAAGAGCCTGGAGATGATTGGTTCTACACCACAGGGCCACGCCTGCCTGGACTTACTATGGCAGCCCAGTGAAGCTGGAAAAATATGGGAAGGCTGGCAGGTGTGGCCAACTGTGGGGGGAGTCAGAAATGGGGTTGCAGAGGAAGATTGGCGCTGGGATTTAACCCAGGCACTGCAGCCATGCAGGGTCTTTTGGGGACTATGTGGCTTGGGCAGAGAAGAACCAGGCATCTTTAGGGTGCAACCTTTTTGCCACATGGCTTAGGAAGCTGGAGAGACTGCTTTGAAGAAAAGGGATGAAAGGACTCTTGCTGGTGAAGGTGCCACATGGTTTGGGATTAACTGGAGATTGCAGTGGTGACCCTGCTGGTGGTGCTGGGAACTGTGGGAGGCTTGCCAGACAAGGACTGATTACTGGAAAGAACCAGGGGCTACCTGAGCCACAGACTTCCATTTCTTTTACTGAGTTATGGTACCCCATACTGGGCAGAGGAAGAAGAAAGGACTGTGTGTCTGTGGGTGTTCTAAAGGACTTTGGGATCTCAAAGAAGACATTAAGTCATTACTCTTAAGTTTATATAACTTTTTAAATAAATAATCCCTTTCCTTTTCACCAATCTCTGGCATTGAGAGACATCTTTCTGTGGCAGCGGGCAAGGCAAACCTAGTACGGAGTGGGGACCCCCGGAGCATGAGGGTGGGTCCATTTGGTAACAGTATATCATTCACCACCCCCTGGGTATGTTCTGTAACTGTATTATTGACATTTTGGCCTAATAATTCTTTGCTGTGGTGCTGTCATGCATTGGAAGACATTTAGCAGGACCACTGGCCTCTGCCTAGCAGAAGCCAATAGCAGGAGATAGCAGACATATTCAAAATATCCAACTCAGTACTGTTACATTATTAAGTTAAAATGAAATATGTGTCTTTATTTTACGGAAAAAAATGTGACGAACTTTTTGGTCAACCCAACTTAATGCTCACGACTAAGGAACTGGATTGTGTTTTAGGAAGAGAAGAATGACCAGCAAGATGCCTACAAAAGAAAACAATAATCAAATCCAAGAAGGAGGGTTTTGCAGAACTCTCCCACCCATCCCTATGGAGAAACATTCTCCTTTGGGGATGAGTGCCTTTGGTCTACAGAGCTCAATAACACCAGCCCAAAAGCTCATGTAACCAACCCTGAAAGCCCCAATCTCCTTGTGAAGATAACCTGGCTTCTCACTAGGAAATGACCACAAAGAGAGGTTATCACTGTCAGGTCACATATACTTGGGATTCCTGGTAGTTGTGTTTCTAATTGAATATTAATAAATCAGAACTATTACTTTTCATACATTAGTCTCTGTACTGGGGGAATGTGCTGAATTCGTACATTGGTGTTTGACAAACAATAAAACAGATGCTCTCAGTGGTCATGCATATTCCCTGGGCCCACCCCTGGGCCAGCAGCACTTTCCTCACATGTTCCTCTTGGCCTGCAGGTCAAGGAGAGGTGCTCAGTCTGTGTGCAAAGCATGTTGGACACGCCAGAGTAATACCCCAAGAGCAGCCCTCAGCCAGGCAGTTGTTGGATTCCTCAGCACTCAGTGGGAAAACTGAGGCATACCCTATGCTGTCTCCCCAGGTGTCTATAGAGAAAACTCAAACTAAGATAGGTAAGTCAGCATATTGAGAAATCAGGTTCCACACCCTTCAAAATCAAACAGGGCTATGGTGAATTTAAAAAGGTAGGGAAGACCGACCAAGATCTGTCTGGAAGATGAGCTGGCTTTGTCCAAAGAAATACAGCATGCCCCTAAACTCATGCGAGTGTGCCATAATCCATCTGAATGATAATAGAAAGAAGATTCTCCTGGCATTGTTTAAGCTCCACATGAAGCATTAGACAGTGCAAGTTTGGTAAATTATATCTTCCTGTCTTTTCTTATTTGTCTGGAGATCACGCTTCTCATAGCTGGTTTCCTAAGTGAAAAAGAAAAACCCAAAGTCTAAAGATTGCACATTGACTTGATGTGGTTAGGAAGTGATGAAAAGGAACAGAGAAAGAAAAGATGATAACAGCATGTGGCAAGCGAAGGCAGAGAGTGGTAAACGGCCAATTAGTAGACACCACAAGCAGCAATAGAGAAGTCACTTCAGTGGTCACCCCTTATCTACAGGGATACATTCCAAGACCCCCATAGATGCCTGAAACTGCAGATAGTGCTGAACCCTGTATATGCTATGTTTTTTTTTCCTTTTCATACATACCCTTTCACTTAAAAGAAGCCCTTACAGCTTCTCTTTGGAACATTACTACCCTTGCACTTTGGGGCCATTATTAAGTTAAATAAGTTATTTGAGCACAAGTAACTCAGTATTGCAACAGCTAACCTGGTAACTGGGTCTGTAGACATACTCACATGTTATCATGTTTCAGGACAGATGGGTGAAGCCTTTACTACAGTTTGTGATTCAACTAAAGTTGCTGAGAGGTGCAATTCCATGCACAGAGTCCTACGGCCTTACTTTCCCCCCACAAAACAATTTTCCAAATTCATCCTGTTATCATTTCCCACAGTAAGCACAAGAATACATGGTCTAACTACAGAAAAATATTTTGTTTTTCCTTTAAGTACTTTTCCTTTAAAATATTGGGTTGGCCAAAAATTCCATTACATTTTTTCCGGTAAAATTAAAGACACATTTTTCATTTTCACCAATAACTGCATTGAGGTGCATATTTTGAGTATGTCAGCTATCTCCCACTATTGGCTACTAGTGGGTAGAGGCCAGGGATGCTGCTAAACATCTTGCAATGCATGACAGCCTCACAGCAAAGAATTATTAGACTAAAATGTCAATAGAACCAAGAAACTATGCAAATGACTTTTGACACTTTCAATTAGTCATAGCATCTTCTCCATACACTGCACACATCTTATTTTTGTGTTTTAGTGGCATTTTTACCATGCTTGAAATAATAAATAAAGCACTATAAGCTGAAAATGTTGCATATTTTCTTCCATCTTCAATATTAAAATGGCTGCATAAAATTCACCAATTTTGATAAGCTGTCACAATACAATCTAATAAAATTGTTTCAAGTGAAATTAAAGACAACTAAGCACTACTAGAGCCATCATATGGAAAAAATGTAATGGACTTTTTGGCCAAATCAATATTATCACATTCATTTCTTTTAGATAGAATATTGGGTCTAATATACAGCTGTACTCCTGATACTAAAGAGTTCTCTTTTCATCTGGCACATTTGTCCCCCTATGTATGTATTAGAATTCTCTTCAGAGGCCACTAAATTACTGTGTGCAAACTTCTATGATAACTATATTGTCTCAGCGAAGGACCCCCAACCACCATCATCAAACACTTCTAAAGCTAAAGAGAGTAGTCTACTCTTTTCTTTTGCCAAACTGTAGTAATGGGACAAATCACAGTGCTGATGTAAGAGGCACCAAGTCATATGTCCAACTAAAGTATCATTATACATATGCATATATATCCAAGTCTCCCCAACCCCCATTCTGAAGTATGAATTCAGGTACCAAGTCCTGCCTCCATTTCTGCCTGTAAGCACTGTGTGATGTTCTGAACTCCTGTTTCATCAATTCTAAGCAGCAGACTAAGAACTCTGAGAAACTCTCCATCTCAACATCTTGGATTCTATCACAGACTAAGTAAAACTCTGAAGAAGGGTTATATCTTTATACTCAGGAAAGAAGTCTATTTTGTTTCTTCCTACTAGTATATGTTATAGAACAATGTGTTTAAATAGTTCTAATGATATTTATTATATAGGTTTATGTATATGTATAGTGTATATATATATGTATATGTACATATATATATATACAATACCCTAAGTCTAAATTTATTAACTCTAGGACTCAATTTTTTAAAAATATTTTATTTATTTTTGAAGAGAGGGAAAAGGAGGGAGAGAGACAGGGAGAGAAACATGATGTGTGAAAGAAACAGCAATTGGTTGCCTCTGTCACGCCCCCAACTGGGGACTTGGCCTGTGAACCAAGCATGTGCCCTGACTGGGAATCGAACCAATGACCTCTTGGTCCACAGACCAGTGCTCAACCACTGAGCCACACCATCCAGGGCTCAATTTTTAATTTTTAATTCAATTTTATAACTCTCTGTAAGAAAGAAAGGAGAGAAACATTCTGCTGATTGGGTCTTATTTAATATGACACTCTCAAAGATCCCAAAGGCCAAAACAGCTTTCATCTCCTTGTTTAATGGATTTAATTATGCTAAGAATCTTCCATCTGTAAAATTATTCTAACTATCTCAATTGCCCATCAATGCATGAATCAAATTATTTATAATGTAAACTTTGGTAAGAAATGGGGTATGTCAACCAACTATAATTCTACAATAATATCTTAATTTAAGTCTCACAAAAAGGTAAAAAATAAAATTAAATAGAAGATCCCAATATCCTCTTAACAACCAGCCACAGGAATCTTAGACTAGACCAAAAATATAGATAATACAGATTTTTTTACTGGTTTAAACTTTAATGAAAAGGCCATTGCTGATTCTCCTGTTGTATTTTTACAAGAGGATACAGAAGCTTGTTTAATTTCTTCATTGGGGCTGCCACTGCAGAGATACAGGACTGGAGATGGAAAGTGGTTTGGAAGATAAGAGAAGGTAGAAAATAAATTTAGTTTGGGGTGTATTTTTAAGATATCACCCAGATGGAGACATGTGGCACAAGTTGGAAATAATCTTTGATGCTAAAGGGAGAGAGAGAGATTGGAGTTAAGAGACCTAGATACGGGGATAACTATTGTTGAGATCATTGTGAGAGTCGTGGGGCTGGATGCAGTTCTAGAGGGAAAGAGTAAACTCCTGGGGGAGAGCAGAGAAAAATCTCCTTACAGAGAGCGAAGAAAACTACAAGGAAATGATGAGGGGTGAGATCCAGGAAAGGAGGAATGGAGGATCTTCAGAGATCAGGTAGACTGAGGATTAAAATGATTTTGTTGGATTTTTAGGGGTTTTTTTTTTCACTTTCATTAAGAACTTTGCCACTGGTGGAGTTCTGGGAAAAGAGAGAATGAGAAAAACCTTGCCCTAGGCTAAAGGAAGAATGGGAGAATACAGGAGGAGCATTTCAAGGAAATTGGAGGCAAACGTCCTCAGAGAGAGCAGCTGCTTGAGGGGAAAGGCAAGTGGTGGAGACCTGGTGGTATCTGTGGGCTGAGGACAGAAGCAAGAAAGAAATACTTTGCACATACCAGTGAAGTGGAGGGCTCAGCTGGGGATGCCAAGTCCTGGGTCAGGTGGGAGGAGGTGAGATTAAAGGCTCACAGTTTGCAGTAAGCTTGGCGTTATAAATAAATGAGCCTGTGGTGGGAGGGAGGGGAGCAGAGATGCAAGTCACAGATGGACTGCATTCTCTGAAGTAGAAGGCAGGACCATATGTAAAAAGCAAGAGAGAAAATTAAAAGAGAAAAGACATAGCCACACCATCGCTTAGAATTTCACAGTCCGCCTTAGCTAAACTCTCTTAGTCTTTGCTGACAAATACAGAAATAGACTGAACAAACTCATATTAAACTAAACTAAGTGCAGTTTTGTTTCAAATGAAAAGCATTTTCTTTATTTTAATATCATACCCCCTGTCTA